>CM067558.1:15789736-16102405 GCA_034509755.1 Anisodus tanguticus
TATATTTTGGATATCAGATGAGTAGTGTACACTAACATGTAATATCTCAGCTTCTGCGTTATCCATCTTAGTGCGCAACATGTCTTTTCCACCAGAGTATGTCTAGACTCACAGGCTGTGAATTTCTTGCTGAGGTAGTATATTGCTCGCTCTTTCTTTCCCGTTTCGTCGTGTTGAACCAGAATGCATCCAAACGCATTATCTGACATGGACAAGTACAATAATAGTGGGCTCCCTGGCCAGGGAGAATCCAAAACTGGTGGATTGGAGAGGTATATTTTGATGGTATCAAAGGCTTTCTGACACTCATCCATCTATTTAGTAGGCACATATTTTTTAGTAGCTTTAAGATAGGCTCCGCGATCACTATGGATTATGCTATGAAGAGCCTAATTTAGTTTAGCCTTCCCGGGAAGCTCATCACATCCTTCTTGGTAACTGGCGGTAGAAGCTCTTAAATGGCTTAAATCTTTGTAGGATATAGCTCTATGCCCCTGCGGCTGACTATGAACCCTAACAATTTCTCAGTAGGCACTCCAAACGCGTATTTGGCCGGATTTAGTTTCAGATTGAACTTGCGGAGTCTGTCGAAGAATTTCTGCAAGTGTATAGTGTGGTCAGAGCCTTCTCGCAGCTTGATTATGATGTCATCCACATAGACCTCAATTTCCTTATGCATCATGTCATGGAAGATGGCGGTCATCGCTCTCATGTAAGTGGCGCTGACCTTCTTGAGGTCAACATCATTACACTATAGTGGTATACTCCCCAGAGAGTAATGAATATCATTTTTTGAGCATATTCTTCACTCATCAGAATATGATAATAACCGACGACGCAATCTACAAATGACTGCATTATATGCTTTGCGCAATTATTGATGAGTATGTGGATGTTTGGAAAGGGGAAATTATCTTTAGGACTAGCTCGATTGAGATCTCGGTAGTCCATACAGATTCTGATTTTTCTATCCTTCTTGGGTACTGGCACGATGTTGTCCAACCATGTGGGGTATGCCGTTACTTCCACCGACCCCGACTTTATTTATTTCTCGACTTCATCATTGATTCTTATGTTGAGATCACGCTTGAAGTTTAGAATTTTATGCTTTACCGAGATGAATTCTGCATTGATAGGCAGTTTGTGAGCTATAATGTTCGTGCTCAACCCAAGCATATCCGTGTATGAATATGTCAACGTACTCTCTCAACATATTTATTAGTTCTTCCTTTATGCACGCTTATCATGGTTTCCTTAACCATTTCCTCATCTACGAGGTTAATTGCTTTTGTCTTGTCCAAATTAGACATCTGCCTATTCTCGTATGGATCTTCCTCATCCACGAAGTCTTCTAGTAATGCTTCTTCTTCATCATACTCCTCGTATTATGTGTCACTCGGCTCGCTCGTCTCACGACATGACATGATGAGTTATTTTAATGTTATTACTGAAAAACAAGGCTAATCATCGTTATTGTGTAAAAACATGTTTATATATATAAATAAATAAAGATTATTTTTTCATAAACTGAGGCTTTTCATTGATTTTAGCAAAAGTACAAATTGTGGTCCTGACTCGGATTAATCGTCGAGTCATTTCCATTTTTTTGAACAACATATGGAAAGTAAAGACATAAATGGTGGAGGCTCGAGCCTCAAGCCAATTTTCACCGATTTTGAAAATATATTTAAAATTCTCTCTCTACCGAGGAGCGAAAAGTGGGGTAGATGTCTAGTTGGACAGTTGCTCATCTAGGTCGGCATCACGGATTGTGGGTGCTTCAAAGCATTTCTCTAGTATGGTGGCACACTCTTCCTCTTAAAACAACATCCCCAAACCTTCTTCTGACCCCCCCCCCCCATTTTGCATGGGCATGCGAACTAGAACCTCTCTTTTTCTTTTCAGCCTCAGAGGCTTCTGCGGGATTTGGTATGTACCCCAGGCCAAAGCGATACTCATTTTCTGAAAGTGTCACTGGCTCTCGAATTCCTTGGAGCTCTCATCTAGGCCTTTGTTGGGCTCAAACCCGTTCTGGAACATAGTTGCAGTGACCATCTTATAGGCCAGCGGTATTGGAATGCATTCGTCATCCCCTCGGTGGGCGGATCCCACAAGCTCCATTACATAGAAGTTTGTATCCGTTAGGAATGATTCTATTACATGCATGAAGTTATTATGATAGTTGTGGATACTTCCCACTCCATGGATTACGTCTTTGTGGTCTTCTCAGACAAATTTCATATATTAGTGTAGAGAAGATGGCACAACTCCAACCATATGTATCCATGGTCTCCCCAGTAAGAGATTGTAGTTGGCACTGATGTCTGTGACTTAGAATTCCGTAGTGAATTCGGCGGGCCCCATTTGTATGTTCAGGTCCACTTCACCCGCGGGATCACGTTGTGCCTCATCAAAAACTCTTATATTGGTATGACTCTAGCGTATCCTTCTAACGTCATAGCCCAATTGTTTCAATGTTGACACGGGGGCATATACTGAGTCCGATCCCATTATCGACAAGTACTCGGGAGAGAATCTTGCCTCGACACTTAATGGTGATGTGGAGGGCTTTGTTATGAGTCGTTCCCTCACGCAGTAATTCATTGGTAATTAATGAAATCTGATGCGCCCTAATGATGTCACCTAATATATCGATCAATCTTTCACTACTGGTCCCTGCTGGGATGTGGACTTCATCTAACGCCTTTATTAGGGCTTGATGATGTTGTGTGGAGCTCAGAAGTAGTGACATCACCAAGATTCTAGCCGGTGTTTTTTGTAGGTGTTCAACAATGGAGTAGTCTTTTGGTTGCATCCGGCACCAAAAGTCCTCAGCTTCCCCATCACTGATGGGCCTTCTTTGATTGTGTTCTCTTCAGGGTGCTTTTTGCACCATTTCTTCAGGAGCGTAGCATCTCCCTAACCTTGTCATACCTTGCGCCACGGCTGCACGTTCCTTTTTAAGAGTCGGGATGACCACTTGAGGTACTTGAATTACAAATGGCTTCTTTGGAGCCAACATCAGTAGCTTGAAATTCGGATGCTCTTGCAGCGTGAGAGAGGCGACTATGCGCTCTAGGATTTCAATGCCCTCTTGGACCAATGGTTGGCACGCCACCCAATCTTCTTCTCTTTCTGCCACGTGTATGTGATTGGTACTATGATTTGGATGGGTATTTGTATTCATATTTGGCGTTGCGGCCTCGAGGATGAGTTCCCGTTTGTCAATCAAGTTTTGTAATTTATGCTTCAATTGATGCAATCCTCTATTGAATGTCTATACCCCCAGAATGGTAAGCATAAGTTTGATTGGGTCGGTAAAAATGACTCTATGTGTTAGCAAGCTTTGACGGCATGGCTTGGATAATACTGGCGACGCTTAATTTGGCGAATAGACTGGTTCACATTTCTGGAAGCAATGTGAATGTCCAAAGAGGCCTCTTTTCAAAATTCAGACGTGGCAGGTCGTATGTAGTCAGAGGCAGCTGATTGCAGTGACTTTCCTGGTTTTGAGGCGCTTGTTGTGCAGGTGCAGAGACATGGTAATTTGGAGATAGAACTTGGTAGTTCGGTATAGGTTTTGGTAATTTGATTGTGCAGCTTGGTAGTTCGGCTATGTGTAATATATCGGCACAGACTCTAGGGTGATGGTAGGTAGTTGCTCAGATAAGGGGATTGACAATGCTGAAAATCTTTCCAGTAATGAGACCATTTTCTATGGCCTCTCTCATTTTGAATAAATTAGTGAATGGCCTACCGGCCATAGTCAACATTCAGTCATAGCAGTCCAACTCCTGAGATCGGACGAATTCTTAAACTAGTTCTTCCTCACTTATTAGAGGTTGTACTTGGGCAACTTCAGCCCTCCACTTACTCACATACCCACGGTAAGTTTCTATTGATTTTTGCTTAATCTTTTCCAAAGAATAACGATCGGGCATGTTTTCCATGTTGAAGCAGAATCTGTCTATGAAGACTTTGGCCAGTTCTTCCCATGAATCCCATCTTGCGCCGTGAACCATTCAGATGTTTCACCTATGAGACTTCGACTGAAAAGCCTCATTAATAGTGTCTCATTTCCTTTGGCACCGACCAGTTGGTCGCAGTAGGCTCTTAGATGAGCTTTGGGGTTTCATGTGTCATTGAAAGGTTCAAATTTGGGCACTTTGAAACCATTTGGAAAATCTAAGTCAAGATGCATGCATAGGTCAGCGTATCTCAATCCCATAGCTTTGCGGGAGCCCTTGTTAGCTTTTTCAAACAGATTCATCATTTTTTTCCATTTTTTTGTATTTTCTATCCTGCTCATCCCTACAGGCCTTTTCCATCTCCTCATAGTGGTCTACTTCTGGCGAGGAGTCAATATGAGCGATTAGGTTGTGGAAGGATACAGTGGGGTGCGTGAGGTGACTTTTGGGAGTGCTTGTAGCTCTAGGAGTAGTGTGGGTAGTATTGTTTTGGTGGATGCTAGGGTTAGCATATGCTTGTGGCGCTTGAAAAGTGGGCGCCAGATTGAGAAGTCTCAACTATGTGGGTAGCATTTAGTGGAGGTGGTGTTTGGTAAGAGGCCCCAGCATGAGCATTTGGAAAGTGTTCGATGATGGGTGAGTTTAGAAATAGAAAGGGTGGTGGAGGCCTTCTTTCCTCAACAGCATCTGCTTCTCTGGCAGCGTTGATTGCTTCATTTCTAGTGACCTATTCCTGGAGATCGGTGACTTGTTTGAACAACAAAGTGATTACATCCTTGGAGTGCGAGGCATTCTGGAGATCTTGAGGAACTACGTCCTCAATCATAGCATTCTTGTTGCGAGTATCCTCGGGAGTACAAGTCATGTTTGCTTGGTTATCTTAGTCTAGGGATGCTATCGCGACTCTAGATCAAGTAAAGTATGCCAGTGTTTCGCGACGGATTGACCCTTTCTATAAGAAGAAAAAAACTCAAAAGCATATGATGTTAGTGTGTTAGTCGGAACTCACAATACAAGATATCACATAAGTTGCAAACAAGGCACATAGACTCATATGTTCGATCAGAACTCTTAATTAATTTTTCCATTCTGGGGTATTTGGTCATTTTGGCCAATTTTGGTTAGGGTTTTGGTTTGAAGGCTTATGGTTGATTTGCCACCACATCATTATTGATCCAGAACATGTCCTATAAATAGGGGGAAGATTATAATTTATATAATATAGGGGTCGTGTCTTATGTAGACTGCCTACGTATCCCTCCTCAGGAAGTCAGGCCCTTCCGTTGTTCGAGTTACATAGAAATTATATCCTAATTTCTTCTACTCGAATCTTAATTTTACCCTAACCAGGCCGATATGGGCTTTCCATGTATCCCTCATCGGGACATCAGGTCGAACGTGGTTTCATTTACAAAAAGTAAGATAGGGATATCTTTCATTAAAAGCTAGGAAAGGGGACGCCTAAACTACCCAAAATATGACTTCTCCTTGAAGCCATGATGGTTCGTCGTCCTTACGACCGCATATTTTCTGGCGGCTTTTCTAAACGCGGCATTGTATCACGAGCCAGATCTGACAGGTGTTTACCAAATGCTCCAACTCAAACTTGAAGGCTTCACATTTATCAATGTCATGTCCGGGAGCTCCTAAATGGTACAAGTATATCTTCATCCTCGAAGTGCTTGTGAAGAGCTTGTTGGCAGTCTTGAAAGGCTGAACCTTGCCGGTACGACACAATATTGAGAAGATGTCAGTGTATGAATCCTCAAAAGTAGTGAAATCATAGTGCTAGAGCCGTGTATCCAAGGTGATTCCTTCACCAGGTATAATAGAGTCATGGACTAGTAGGGAGTGAGGTCCCTACTGATTGTTGATGAATTTATATTCAATCAGTCTGACAACTCTTTTCTTGAAGGCCACACATTCATCAGTGTCGTGGCCAGGCTGGCTTATGTGGTACAGGCACCTTTTATGATCAAAGAGTGGTACACAAGTTGAAAGGACATAGGGACTAGTGTGTTCCAATCCGACGGTTTTCATCCTATCATAAACTTCTATATTTCGCACTTCTCTTGGTGCGACTTTGAAATAGGATCCATGGGCTTTAAGGGAAATCGCCCACCACGTTGGAGATGACCTACGGGAAGGCCCTTGTAGAGTCCCATAGTGAATTGGAGATGACCTACGGGAAGGCCCTTCATAGTCCCCGCTTATTTTCTCATATGGTATTGGGTCATCCTCGGGTAGGTGAGTCGAAGGGACATAGTCGTCCATCATAGTCCTGATCTCTTCAATGAGGTTTTTATATTGTGGTTTTCATTCGGGAGACCTTTCAATCAACTTTTCCACAAACTCCAAGATCCCGTCTACTTCTTTCATTTTGGTATTTGCCAAGTCAGTTTTGTAGTATTAGCAGCTTTTCCATAAATGGTATTAGCGACTTTTCCACAAATTCAATTTGGCTCTTGCCAACTCTATCTTCACATCTATTCTATGGATTTTGGCCTGAAGCGATTCCTCAGTCTTTTCATCGATGATTGTTGATGTAGTGCTTTGACTGTCTGGAGTCTCCGTTGGTAGAAAATCAACCTTTTAGGAGGTAAATTATAGTCAGCTTTTGGTATTTTATTTTGTTTTTCTTTGGGTTGGTATCCGGAATATGGGACCAATAAAGAGTTCAAGACGGAACATATGAAAGCACATAAGTAGTTTATATCACAGAAGCACATAAACAGTTATAATATTCGCGTTCCTATACCTCGTTACTCCAAGGCCTTCTAATCGTTTGAAGCATAAATGTGTCTGATGCAAGTAAGGGGGGTGATGTTTGGTAAGTGGGTCGGGTGTTGGTGATATTTGGATCGACCCGAAATTGGACACCAAATATGGGGTTCTCGGGTTCTTGGTTTGGCCGGATAGGGTGGTATTTGGTGACTGTTTCGGGTAGTTGTGCTTGGAAACAGACTTAGGCGTTTTGTGGAGTTATTACGGGTGTGTTTAGGATCAGGATGATGTTCGAGACTTGGTGGTTTAGCGGTAGAACAACCTCGGAAATGACCTGAAATAGTGAGGTTCTCAGTATGGCTATGCGGACTGTTTGTGGTTGTCGGGATTGGACGTGTAGTTATGTGAAGTTTAGGGTAGAGACCTTTATAGTGGAGGTTAGGAAAATGTTTTAGAATGTGGTGGTGAAAGTATTGAAGTGGTTTGGGACGAGGGATGAGCACATAATGCGAGGTGCAAGTCCGAGTACACACCAAGTGTTGGAGGTTTGATTTGGTTAAGTGTTTTGTTCGGTTGTTATGGTTTAAGTGAGGTGCGGATGATATGTCAAGGTTAGAGACATAGGGGTTTTAATGCTCGTGTCGACACCAAGACGAAGGTTACTAATTCAACAAGGTCTAGTCCGGGGTTGCTAAGTACAAGCCTGTGAACAAGCCAAGTAAGGGTGGTTGGAAAACCTTAGAGATAGACACAAGGCTTAGGCTAGGTTGGATCACACAAGTTCCAACGTTCGCTTGCAACCAAGGGAGTTCCTTAAGCTTGGGTTTTGATTAGGTTACACAAGTCCTAACTAAGACTTACATCGAATAGAGGGTGGCCCACACAAGAACCGTGGCCCACACAAGAATCGATGAATGTAATCAACACACAAGTTTATATTTCACTCAATATTCAACATGTCTATTTACAACATCCTAAGGGTCCTATTTATAGTAGCATAGGGATATTTCTAGAAGATAAACCAAAGGACACAAGTCTCAACCTCTCGGCCGAGTATGAACAACTGGGGACAGTTGTGCATTGGCTTAGGGCCAAGTTGGTTCTCGGCCATGGTGAAGACAATGGGAAAGTGTTTGGCTTTTCTTGAAGAAAAAGTTGAACTCAAACTCCTTCACACCTCTTTGTGACATCCAAGTAGAAGAGTGGATGGATTTGACTTCTCAAGACTTCATCTTCTTGTAACTAGTTTGAAAGCTTCCATTCCTTGCACCAAGTAGTGGTTCTCGGCCACCTCTTCATGTCCCCTAGGTCGAGCTTGTTTTTTCCTAAATGGTCTTCTTGGAAGCTTCTTGTCCTTTCCACCTTGTCGGCCAAGTCACCTCTTATTTGTGCCATCTTGGCACTTTCGGCCATGCCACCTTCCTCGGCATTCTCATCTTATTGATTGTGTCCTAAAGAAAGCTAAGGGTTATTACATGGTTTTATTATGTCCTAATAAGAGCTAAAAGCTAAGCTAAGAAATAAAGACAAGCTAAAAGAAAACAACATGGTCTTCAGCCAAGACCTACATACAAAGGCCGAATAGAAACTTGTTTCCTAGATATTCACGTGACAACTCCAATCCCACTCCATTTTCCATGCCATTTTAAGCATATTATCATTGGATGATCAACCATCTTTGGAACTCCGAGCTTATCACCTTGAGGATCAAATCAGAACTTTAAGCTCACGGGGATTTTTACATCAGTGCCAAATGTTGATAAAACATTGCCCCATAATCATTTTGTTAATCATAATGTCTTCCCTTATGGGGGTTATAAAGCATAAATAAAGCAGTAAAATAAAAAAAAGTCTCCTCCAGTGGCAGATGATGAAGCTCTGTCAGTCCAAGTTCTCTTGGCCCTTCGAAGGGTGCCTTGGATTTGGAGATGAGTAGACATCAGAATTGAACTAACCTATCGACTCCTCTCTATGGAGGTCATCTGTGTGGCGTCATCCATAGTCTCTTTTATACGAGCGTCTAAATCCTCAAGACACTCATTGGTGAATTCGACCTCTTCGGTCAAGCTGGCTATAATAATCTCATCATGTTGTATCTTCTTCTCGGTATCGGGCATCTCGATTATCTGCTTGATATTTGAATGCGGCGGGATGTGATCTCGTCATTAGAATCCCGATCCTGTTGGATTTTATAGAGGTTGGGCCCAGGTGTGAGGTACCTTTCAAGTGGGCTCTCAACCAGTCTATATAGTCTTCATCGCGACCTGGGTGAAATGGATCATTGGCTAAAGTCTCTAGACCCACCTGATTCTTCCATTCCACTCTCGGATGTTGTCGGAAAACACTTGGATCTTGTCGCCTTCGTAGCAAGCACATATTCCCCTATGTTCCCTACTTGAGGGGATTACTTATTCCCTTCCGAACTGTTGTAGGACCCTAAGATGTGCATATGATTGGATTCCCCGGATCCTCATAAGTTGTAGGAAAGGGCATTTTCATCCTCTCACTGATATGGTCTCGGAGTAAAAATTAGGAAATCTCCACTGGATACTATCCTCGCGGAGCCTAGAAAAGATAAAAGATCACCCCTCTTTGGATTGGGTCCCGAAATTTGGGTAAGTGACTAGAAGGTCATCTTCTCTACTCTCGGGGTATTAGTATGATAGAACCTCAGTTTTGTGGAGGTTCTTAATGATCCACCATTGGACTAAGAGGTTACAACATTGGAAGTACCCATGTAGGTTTCGGCATTGACCTAAGGCTCGATAAATGTCAGACATGATCACTGGGACTAGGTCATAGTATTTGGATTCCCCGTTAGTGGTAATGCCATGGAAGATAGCATGGGTGAAAAAGATGACCCGAGTATCTATTGCTTGGTATTGATCTTTGGGAAACACTAAGGTTCCTAGAAGGCATATAGCAAAGGCCAGAGGTCGGGTAGCTTCTCAAGTAGCAAATGAGTGAAACTTTACGGAATGTTCTACATACCCCTGGGTAGACCTAAACCGAATATGGAGATCCCTAAAAGCTACGGTCAGGCCAAATATCCAATTGGCACTAGCTAGGGATAACATCTTAAGAATCTCACCGGGAGTTGGCTTATGGGGTATTAGAAGGTTGCGGTCGGGTTTCTTTCTCCGCCTCATACAGGTACCTACAATGTCTATGCAGTTTCGGATCTCCCCTAATGTTGGGGTTATCTAAAAATCTCTTAACCTAAAGACCATTCTTTCATTGTCCCAATACCCGGTAAGGACTTCTAGGAGGTCGGGGTTGTCTTTCATGGTCATAAGAGAGGGAATGTGTCCTAGACAGTTCGTTACTTCCTTTTGTTGTGCGGCACTTAGCCATGACCACCAGCTTCAACATCTCGGGTGCTTCTATAACCATGCCAAATTTCAATTTGGGAGGCATCTAAAAAACAAAACACGGTTAGTCCCTCCCCCCCTTAAGGAGCAATGGTTCATCACATAAGACACATAAATGCTTCCACATAGCAAGTAGTTGGATGCAGTGTCTTCGGGTCGAGACTGTTAGGACATGAGGGAGTCAGCCTGTCAGGTCCAGGTAGGTCTGAGATACCCAAACATGTCTAAGTTAGTATGCGCTTATTCAAGGGATTTGGCTTCACTTTATCCTAGTTGTACTAGAGTGGTTTAGAAAATGACATAGGGACCCTAGCGGACAACCCAGGGTAAATCGTTGACTGTTGGAACGGCCGCATACCAACTCCGTCCTCAACGTGTTCCAAAGAAAGATTTTTGGTTTTATACTGGAGGGTGACTGCGAAATCCGCATAATCACCTTTGTGCATAGATGCAAGTGTGTGTGCATGTCATTTGGCGGAAGATGTATGTATGAATGACAATTATATTTGCGGTATTTAAACACATAAGTAATTTATATCATTTTCAAAAAGTATGTTGTATTGGAACCCTTATGGTTAGAACCTAGGTTTATCCCCAGCATAGTCGTCATCTATTATGGTTCATTTTTTATAAGCATTAGCGCATAAAGAGCTACTAAAAATTTGGATGGTTCTCTAAATTGGATAATGTGTTTTTAGAGTCACCACCTAATTTATAGGTAAATTAGGAAAATCAGTGTGAAAGAGTTTATTTAAATTCCTTTGAAAAATCCTATCTAAACCAGAGTCAAGTAAGGGTTCTGGTGATCCCCGGGGAAGGTATTAGCACCCCGGTATTAAGGATCCGTAGAATACGATTGACCTACAGGTTCTATAGAATGCTTTCAAAAATGACATAATTGCTTAAAGTTTAAAATCCGCAAAATAATTTGTCATTTCATGTATTCAAAAACTCAAGGTTTTATTTAAAACAAAGAGTTAAAATCTTCCGCCAAAAATAGTATGCAAGAGATGTTTAATCAATTTAATTTCAGACTAAGAACACTCAAATGTGAATTTGAGTAGAAATCCACATTTAGTCCGACTATTTTGATTATTCCTTACACTTGCACCTTTGTTTAAAACCTTTTTCAACTTCCAAAAAAGTGGTACAATTTCATTTGAAAAGACAAGTATAGTTTTTTTATGAAAATAGATCGTAAAATGGTTTCTTCTTGATTCTTTAGAATGGTACATAGCCCAAGTCAATACCACATTCTAGCTTTCCAAGACCTTCAACTTAACTCAAGTCCAAAACAAGTTTTATTTATCAGAATCCCTAATCCTATTTGGGCTTAGCCCGATGTCTAATTTAAAGCAAAAAGTTATTCATATTTAGGCCAAGTTCAAGGTCCAAGTTCCGGCAGCCCTTTTGTCACTTAGGTCTAACATTTGGGTCCTTTAATCATCAGTCCAATTTCAACTTTCAAAGTCTAAAATCAGTTAAACCATTAGTTAAAAATCAGTTTGTTATTCTCAACTTTTAAACATCCAAAACAGTTAATTTTTCAACCTAAGCATGTCATTTTATTCCGATTTTTAGTTTTTAAGCAAAGGTCTTGAAAACCAAATGGCGATCTAACTAAACGATCTATGTATCATTTGCCTATCTTAGATTCCAACCATAATATGTTCCAATATTTATCAAAGTAGTTTATTACAAACAATACATATATATACAAGTAATGAAACTGAAATGGAGATTGAGTTTAGGCTGGTAGGACTACCGAAGCCCACCAGTTGGCTATTTTTACCAATAGATGGACCTTCGTGCAAATGTTAGCTTCTCTTGCTCATTTTTCTTTGCCAGAATATGTATGATTGGGCCTTAGCTCAATCGATTGATCATGACAAGCAATCCGACTCACTAGAAATGGGAGTTGGGCCCAGTAAAGGCCCATGTCATGGCGATGCAATGAAGAAGTACACAAAGGGGAAAACAAAGATACAAGTTATAGGTACCAAATTACTTATCATATAACTCATTCATGAAGTAAATAGAGTAACCAAATCACAACTAACTTGCATTTAGTTCAAACAATTAGGGTAAGCCCACATTAAGACAGTGTGTAAGAAGGGAAGGAAAATTATTTTAAATAAAAAAACAAAAAAGACGAACAACATTTAGTTAAAAATAATAATAAATATTTTGAATAAGTAAACATAAATTTTCCCAAAAAAAGTATTCTCTGTTTCTTTTTTTTATTTCAACCAAGGTAATTAAATTATATATAACAAAATAATTTTACTCTACGACCGAATATAAATCTATGATTAACAAAAGAAAATCGGAGAAGTGCCAAAATTTATTTAATATGAATCTTTTAAATTTTAAAGAAAAAAATAAAAATTCCAAAACAATTTTATATTTACGATTTTGTACATAACATCGAAGAAATATTTAGGATTTAACGAATAAATAGATCTATAAGCATACCTAAATTTTTGGTTGATTGTTCCGACACAGCAGTTGACTAACATCTGATTCAGAGGCGGATGCACATTATTATCAAGTCCATCTTAATCAAGTACATTTGACATGGAACATAAATTAATGTGTAGAAATCTACAAAAATTACAACAAATAGTTGATAGGAACCTCTAACTTTAATAATTTAATGAATTAAAAGTTAAAAGTAGGCCTGTCCAGTGGGCCGGGCTCGGGTCTGGCGGGGTCGGGGTCGGGTCTGGCGGGACTTGCTCCAGTCCCATCCCGGTCCCGACCCGATTCCGTCGGAATCGGGTCGGGGCGGGGTCGGGGTCGGGGCGGGGTCCGGCGGGTTTCCTTTTTTTTTTTTTTAAATAACATATGTATAAAAAAACTCAATAAACAAGACAAGATAGTGTAATAAAAACATCCCATGGCTGTTTTTGTGCCTCTTATATTATTTAATAGACATATGATTTTTTTGTAATACAAATACAATTGTCTAAAAAGTAAAATCTAAATTGCAACTTTGTGGTGTTATCCAAAAGTTGCAAATTACATAATAAAATTGCAATTAAAAAAATTACATTCTCAAAAAATTGCTTGATGATTTCCTGTGGTTCTTCGGTTGGAATTGGTATTTGTTGGTCAAATTGATCTACGTCGCTTCCACCACCTTCGGATAAGATTTCGTTGTAGTTTTCGTTTTCTTCTTCGTTGATGTCCGGTTGACCGCACCTTCTCCGCTCCGCTCGTATCCAATCTCTGAATAATACTGCAATTTCCAAGCTGTCTCCGGCTAATGAGTGTCTGTGGTCTCCTATTTGATATCTGCCGCGAGAAAAAGCGCTTTCAGACGCGATTGATGAATATTTGGAATGTTCAAAACATCTCGGGCCATCAATGAAAGTGTCGGAAAGGTCTTCTCATTCCCCCTCCGTATTTGACAAGTCTTCATGTCCATCTTCATTGATAACTTCTTGGTACGGTACAGGACCCTGCAAAACAAAAATATTCAACTCGCTAATTTGGTTAGTAGTAGAGGTACGGCCGCACATTCTATTTCTAAGGCTTTCAATACTAACCGCAGAAACAGCATGTCTTTTGTGAGGTTGTGTTGAAGATGAAGAAGATGGTATGGAAGCCGGTAAGTTACTAGCATTTTCGTGTTGATAAAATCTATATATTTTTTTTGCATTGATGTTCTACGCTAGACAACACTTCTTCTTTAGTTTGTTCAATAGGTGGTGGGTGATTTAGATTTTTGGGACTTGGAGGTGGTAGTACTTCTATACAATCGTAAATAGTTTCAATTAGTGATTTAGTACCGTCTATTTTAATAGTAGGAATTAAAACAGAACCAATAATATAAATAGTGGGAATAGGAATAAAATATTTTTTTATTTTGACAAACATTTTTTAATAGCTGCCTTATAAGCTGGTTTTTCCATATATTCACTAAGTAATAAAAATATTAGAGTTATATAAAACAACATAGTTGAAATAGCAGGATAATATATACCGGAAAATTCTTTTGTTGCTTGAAAAAAATTCTCTAAAAATACAATAAGTTCGGAAATTTTTACCCAATCACTATCTAAAATCATATCAGCTGGATTTTTATTATGAGAGTTAAAAAATAAAGTTATAGGTTTTCTATAGTCATAAGCAACAAGTAGTTGCTCGTATAAAGAATTTCACCTAGTGGATATTTCTTGTGAAATTTTTCTATAAGATAGTCCACAATCGTGACAAGTTTTTTTATATTTTTTTCTACGTTATACTTTATTACTTTTAAAAATAAAGTTTATAGCAAATTGTATTTTACTAAGAATGTCTTCAAAAAGTGATAGATTATCCTTTACAATTAAGTTATATATATGGCACGCGCATTTTATATGAAAATGATCTGGAAAAGATGGAGTTAAACTATTTTTTAAAATTGTAATTGCGTAATTGTTAGAAGAAGCGTTATCTAATGTAATAGTCATAATTTTATCGGTTATTAAGTAATAATGGCACACTTGATAAATATTATCCGCAATAAAAGTACCAAAGTGTGCCTATCATCTATATATCTATACGCTAAAATACGTTTTTGCATAGACCATTTATAATCTATCCAATGACAAGTTACAGTTAAATAATCATGGCCGTTAGTACTACGACCTATATCAGACGTGATAGATACTTTGCCATTAAAATGATATAATGAATAACGTAAATATTGTTGATATTCATGCGCGAATTTAAATACATCTCTCTTAACAGTTGATCTAGGAAAATTGTTAAAAGCAGGATTATATATATCTCTAATGTAATGAATAAAACCGGGAGATGAAGGAAATGAAAAGGGCAAACCCTCCACAGGACAGTATGTGAACCTTGTCCCGATGGAGCGGGCATTTGCGCACCCGGTTTTGAAGCCTGGTATTGGGCATACCTAGCTGGATGAGCACTTACTACGTGTCTAATTAAACCCCCGTCCAGTTTTAAATTTTAAAACATTTTTACAAATTTTACATATAGCTACTTGATTCTCTACGTCCCTATCAAAAAATGTCCATGCATCTGATTTTAATGGTCGTTTTGCTGGACCTCGTCTCATACTAGGGGGAATAGGAGGTATTTCAGTTGAAGGTGCACTAGTGGGTGTGTTGTCATCAACATTAGTGGGTGTATCATCTAGATCATCGTCTAAATTAAAGTCTTCTTGAGTTCCAGAAAATAGTTCCTCGTCTAAATCTAATGGTATTGTAGGAAAATGTTGAGTATCAACAAAATCATTCTGTGTAGGAATAAGATGACTAGAAGAAGTACCCTTGCCCTGGTTGCCGCCCCTACTAGAAGAAGCACACTTACCCTTACCCTTAAACATACCTCTTAATCCTTTCATTTTAATTATGATAATAAATAATTAAAGATAATAAAATTAAGTGCGCTAAATAAAATAAACAGACAATAATAATTTAATGAAGGAACGAATGTACCAAACGCCGACGTAACGTCGACGTGTAATCGAGAGGTTGAAAATTGAAACTTTGCTCGATGGAAGATCCTCAAGCTAGTTGCCAACTTCACTTCTAATTTCCAAATGAATAAATAAAATTGAATAGTTAGTAAACAATGTAGACTTGTAGAGAGATATATTGAGAGATTAGAGAGATTGTAGGAAGATTTGTGAGAAAGATGAAGAGAAAATGAGTTATTTATAGTTGGAAAATTGGGTTAAAGTGTAAATATAATAACTTATGGGTTAAAAATAAATATTAAGGAGTAGGGGGGTTGGGGGAGGGGGGGAGGCCTAAAATGGCCGTTGGCCAAAGGCCAAAATCTAAAATGGACATTGGTGCAACGGCCATATTTGCAAAGGGGGGACAAAGGGCGGGGTCGGAGTCGGGACGGGCTCGGGGCGGGCTCGGAGCGGGCGGGCCTGGGGCGGGCTCGGGTCTGACGGGACGAGACATTGTCCCGTCCTGAGTTCGAGTCCCGCTCCCGTTTTTTTTTTGAGTGGGGTCGGGGCGGGCTCGGGACGGGGTCGGGTCGGGCCGTCCCGGCCCACTGGCCACCCTTAGTTAAAAGTCCTAAAAATTGAACTCATAATTAAATTTAAATTCTGAATCCACGGTTGATTTCGTCCGCTTCATTTGTAGGCAACATCTTTGATTAAAAAATTTAACTGAAAGAAAAATACAAGAACATATCAAAAGAGGAGAAAACATTGTAAATTGTTGACTTTTAGCTATGCACTTACACGATTAAAGCAACTGATATGGATAAATCATCTTATATTTACTCTATAGAGTTCCAAAAATCAGATGATGAATTCAAGGTTTACGACATAAACATAAAACTTTGACCGGACAAATAAGCACAACATACCTTCTAAGCCTTGTTCCATGCGCCAATTGGTGTTTGAGAAACATATAGTTTTTGCTCCCGAATTTAGCTATACCCCTTCCTTGTAGTTTACTAACTTTAGGGTTTTACTCACTGACCTCTATTTATATTTTATGCAACAAAACATTAATTAAATTCCTAAAGTCCTAAATTTTAGGAAATTCATTTATTTTACTTTAACGTGCTTTTACTTCCTTTTACTGTACGACTTTCTACATAGTTGGTAATCTAAATTGATTTTAATTCCTAAGTACTAGGAGTTCCTACATAGATCAAATTAGGATTCGATTTAATAGGAATTTTTTATTTAATTTCAAAATTCAAATATTAGGAAAATAGTAAATGACAATTTTATCTATCGTAGAGTCTTTTAATGAAGGGTAAAAAGTTCAATCTACATTTCTAAGGTCCTTCGTGCTTTTTAATATAACTAGACTCTATGTTCATGCTTTGCACGAATATATCTTACTTCAAATACTAAGAAATGCGTACCTAAAATAGAAACTTTCAACTGCATTATATTCTATCAAAATTTGTAGTGTTGAATATGTACAAATTATTTTAAAAAATGCATATCAGATAAGTTATGTAAAAGCAAGTTTATTCCAATATCACTTTTGTTAGGTTAAATTGTTAACTTTTGTATATATTTTTTCCAATTTTTTGGGACTAATTAACAATCTTTTAGTTGAATTAAAGTCTTAAATATTGGTAAATTTTTTAATACTACAATTTTATCTAACGCTAATGATATTATAAGAAAATATTTTAGCTTTTAAAAGGAATAAAGTCCATCAATATTTTGTAAATATTTCGTCGTTCAACATTTATCATTTTTAATTTCATATTTTTATAATATAGATAGATAAATATTATTATATGGGTTTTATGATGTTGTAACTACACCACATTGATATAGGGTTTACAAATCTTTTTATACTCTAATGAGTAATTCATATTTACGGATAGGATTGCAGATTATGAATATGACATTTGCTATATTTACGAATTTGTTTTTTTATAGACAAGAATATAACATTTTAGAGTTTGATTTGGACAATACAACTAATGAAGTAATTTACATTTTTGTACATTAATATTGTTGAAAAGAAATAGAATTAGAGTTTATTAAGGGTATAAAAGTCGTTCAATATTTGAAGGATATTTTGGTCAACCAACATTTATATTCATACTTTTAAAATAATATAGACTAGTTTCTGGATAAGTATGTTGCATGGGTATCCCATGCTAATCAGTATAAAAGTTTCAAAATGATATAAAATTATTGATATCAGAGTTGCTACATGGATCCTTTGTCTAATTCAAATTTCTGACTCCTTTCATTTGTAAATTTGACAAAAAAAAAATTAGTTGAATTATATAAAATTAAATTGTATAACGAAATATAGCACGATAATCACAAATCTAATTACATCCATCGGGATCTTAGTACAAGCTTTATAAAACGGATCAGATAACCAAAATATTAAAGTATCCAAACGATTTGTTAAAAATTCTATAAATGTGCATAAACAAGAGAATATAGTTTCATGAATACATATAGGAAGTAACAAAAAATTAAATTTTCATGGTATAGTTGTAGCTTTCTTTTACTGTTGCTTCAAATGGTGATGATTATCCACATTACTGATTTGTAAGTCCTTTTATATAAGCTCAACAGAAATCATATTTTACTTGCCAAACTGATAATTTTTTCCAATAGATAAGATAATTAAATAGTAAGTTACCTTGGTAACGTATAGTTTTATTAAAGAATAAGTAGAATCACCAAAAGTTTACTGAATACACGTTCACTTTAGCCATAATTTAGCATTAATAGTATTCCAATTAAATGTCCAAATTGTCTGAACCCCGTTCACTCGTTCATAGCTGGTGAAAAGTCTTAAATTGTCATAATTTTCTTTTTTCCAATTCATATACTCCTATTTACTGTAGCCAAAAGTTATTATTTAATAGGATCCAAATTAAATGGCCAATTTCATCTTTCAATTCACATCCGTTTAACTTTTGAAGGATAATAAATTTTACACTAAAGGTTTTCATTTAAATGTATATTTACCTTTTTGTACATAAATGTTATTGAAATAGTGTTTGATTGTAAGGGCTAAATCACTCAACTTTTAATGGTAAATTCGTAAATAAACTTTTGATTGATTTTGTTCCCGCTTTTAGTATAACTTGTCTTATGTGTTGTGTCAATCAATAAATAATTTATACAAGAAAAATATAATAAATGCAATTGTCTAAATGATGAAATGAAGACTGTCACGTTGACATAATAGTTGAATTCAATATTTATAGAGCATGCAGACAATGTGAATTTAGTTAGATTAGTAACTATAAATAGTTTAGTATATGATAGACAAATATATTATGTTATTGTATTTTTTTTGACAATATGTTATTGTATCTCACATAATATCTTTTTATAACGACGTTCTTAGCGTATCTTACATTCCATTATATTCTTTTAGTTGCTCTATCATGATTTAAACTTCTTATTATAAAAACTTGTATCACTTTAAAAGTGTAACATATAGTTGTTCATGTGAAAAATCATGTTGTATCATATATAATGTAACATTGGATAAGCTTTTTTTATTGTCATTGCAAGTCAAAAATACTTTTAAAAAATCCGAACAAATTCCTTCATTTTTATCTAAATTTTAAGATATTATTGTATTTACAATTACATAATTAGTTATAGCTTAATTTATTTCTAAAGTTAATCTCATATTAGTTCTTTTTTATCGTCATTACCATGTTGATTCAAACTTTTTAGTACTTAACATTAAATCAATACTCTTCAGAAGTTAAAAGAAAACAACAAACATGCATTGCTGAATTTTAGGTAATCAACTACTATTTGTAATATTTGAAGAAAAAGACCCTACTAATTATATACTTCAAAGATTAGCTGTTAAGGAATAAGAAATAAATTTTAAGTGCCGCGTATTAAATTCAACAAACCTTTATAAGGTCTATAAGGATATATAGAAATTTGCCAAATATTTGTATATGGTAAATTTTAACTGATTTTGAAATCTCAAATATTTGGACATTCTCTATGTTAAATAAGAAAAGATATAGGAGTAGTACACAAAGTTTTAGTTGATTTTAAAGTCTTAACTATTAGAAGATTATTAAATTAAAAATTCGTTCAATGTGAAATTTATTTTTAAAAGATAAAAAAGGTCGAAGAATATTTCATGAGTGTTTCGTGCTAATAAGACTGAACTTATTTGAATTTACAACACATAAATGGTTAGAGTAGTTGAATGTATTGAGTTAAATTAATTATGCCTATTCTTTATAAAAATGATCTAATGATAGCCTAAAACACATTTTTTGTGTTCCTAATTGTTCTTTGAAAACTGTGCACATCCAAATTAAACTATTAAATGGGTTATCAAACGGTACATTAGTACTTTTAGGAAAAAGACCACAACTATATCATTTAGAAGCCCCTTTAACACAATTACCCTAATAGAGCATCCAACAAACAATTACCTTATATATTATTTTGGTTAAAGAACAATAAATATCTAATAAATATGCCTCTAAATTAAATTTCAACAAGGAAGAAATATTAATCAAATCAAAATCAATTGCATATTTCATCTCAAAAATTTACACAACCAAAAATTGGTTATAAATATTGATAGAATATTACAAGAATATTCATGTATCATTGTATATCTTTAATATTAGGTTAATTTATATTCCAATTATAATTAGAAAGATTAGTTGGCTAGTTTGTAGCCATGTAAATAATTATGTAACACTATATATTGTACACAATAATCAAGGAAAAGGCAGGGAACATATTCACTTATGGTATCAACAGCCAAACCCTAAAATTTCTTACACTAAGCCATCGGCCGCCTCACCCTCGCCGCCGACCTCCTCCTTCTATTTTCTTCAACCTCTCGGCAACCTCCTCCCCTCCTCTTCCCCAAATTTTTCAATGGTTGAACAACCCAAATTCCATCATACTCTTGATGTTAACAACATCAAGAACTTCATTCTTATTACCCTTGAGATGGAAAAAGTCCAGTATTCCTCCTAGGCTGAATTATTTAAGATCCATTGTCATGTGTACAAAGTCATCGACCACATCATTCCTCCTAAATCAAATCCCACTGCCGAGCCTATGGGGACACGTGATGGTCCTGATGATGACGGTCACGTCTAGATGCGATTGTTCTACAATGGATCTACGGAATAATCTCGAACGATCTATTACATACGACATTGAAAACGATGCCACTGCACGACAAACGTGGGAGCGATTGAAGAGTATTTTTCATGATAACAAGACACAACGTGCCTTGTATTTGGAAAATCAATTTAAGGATATTTAGCAGGACAGTTTTCCTAATGCGTCGGCCTATTGTCAAGAAATTAAGATGATTGTCAATCAACTCTCAAACGTTGGTGCACCGATCACAAATTAATGATTGGTAATTCAACTCATTGTGGGTTTGAATGAAAATTATGACGGCGTTGCTACCATCCTCCAACAAAGCACGCATTTGCCTCCATTCTATGAGGCTCGTTCGAAACTTATCCTCAAAGAAACTCAAAAAACCAAGTGGGTTGCGGCTAACGCAAGCACCGCCGACGCTGTCCTCATAACTACCGATGGCCCATCTACCAACGAAAGGGGCCCGAGTTCCGGTTCACACTACCGGTAACCCAACAACCCGAAACGCGGCCTGCCTTAAGGAAGAAATTCCGGCAAAGGTCGCGGCAACCGTGGAGGAAACAACAGCAGTGGCGGGAGGGGACAACCACTGTCGGCCGATAGCCACCCGCAGCGGCAGTAGTAGCAGCTTCCGCCGTGAGCTGCCACCCATCATAGGCTGTGTGGGCCCAGCCAGCTTAGGTTGATCCACCTTGCCCCTACCCGACGTCCTCCTAAGACCTACCTCCGGCCCGACAGCCCCAGTCTGGCATCCTCGGCACACGTCCACAACAGGCATACAATGCACAGGTCTCTTCTTCTTCAACATACGCACCGACGGATATTGATGCGGCTATGAACACGATGTCTCTCAATGTTCCAGATGACAGTTGGTATATAGATACTGGCGCCACATCTTATATGACGACATCCTAAGGTACTCTCTCATCTTATTTCAATATTAGAAATTTAAATCATAATATTATTATTGGTAATGGATAAGGCATTCCCATTCGAGGTTATGGACAATCATCACTCTCCCTGTCACATCCCCCGTTAGCTTTAAAAAATGTCCTCCATGTCCCGAAACTTATCAAAAATCTAATCTATGTGTGTTATTTCACAACCGACAATAATATTTACCTTGAATTTGATCCTTTTGGTTTTTCTGTGAAGGATATTATGATAGGGATGTGAATAATGAGATGTGACAGCACCGGGGACCTTTATCCTATCACCACCACCGTCGGTCATCCAACCTCCTCTCCATCAATATTTGCATCTATTTCATCTCTTTTATGACATAATAGATTAGGACATCCGAGAGATTCTGTTTTACGCTCTCTTAGCAAAAATAAATTTATTAATTGCAAACATGTCTCTTATCCTCTTGTTTGTGAATCTTGCATTTTTGGAAAACATGTCAAATTGTCATTTTATTGTTCATCCACATGTACTTTAATGTCATTTGATATCATACACGGTGATTTATGGACCTCTCCTATTTTAAGGACGGTCGGACATAGATATTATATGTTATTTTTGGACGATTATTTCAACTTTCTGTGGACTTTTTCCATTAGTAATAAGTCTCAAGTCTATTCTATTTTTTCGTCCTTTAGTGCTTTAATAAAGACATAACTTGAAAAGAATATCAAATGTTTTCAATGTGACAATGGGAGGGAATTCGATAATCAACAATTCAAACTTTTCTGCGCCTAATACGGGCTTGTTTTTCATTTTTCATGTCCACACACCTCTACATAAAATGAAAAAGTCAAACAAAAAATTAAAACCGTAAATAACTTAATTCATGCCCTCCTTGCCCACTCCTCTATCCCCCCTACTTTTGGCATTACACTATCTCAATGGCAACATATATCTTGAACATTCTCCCAAACAAGTCTCTCAACCCCAAGTCTCCCACTCAAGTTTTCTATCTTCGGGATCCTTCCTATAAGCATTTACGAACTTTCGGATGTCTATGTTACCCCCTCCACTCAAATCAACAAGCTTCAACATCAGTCATCCCTATGTGTCTTTCTTGGTTACCCCCATAATTATCAAGGTTACAATTGTTACGACTTGTCCAGCCGAAAATAAACGTTTCTAGGGATGTCATATTCGATGAGTCCTAATTTCCATTTGTCAAACTCAATTCTCCACCTCCATGACTTCTTAAATGATGGCCTAAATCCCCTTATAATTTATCACTTACAAAATCAATCGCCACCATCACCAACGCCCGACCCAATCCCCATTGTCCCAAGTCAGACAGCCCACCCAGCCCCACAATGGGAGCCTCGGAACAGCCCCTCTCGGCTTTCCAATTCGGCTGCCGCCTCTCGGCCAGTGCCCCCGCCCCTCTTCCCGACATCACTGCCTCTTCTCGGCCCTACCTTCCCAATCCTATCCAACCCCCCACGGCACCCCTACAAATAATGAAAACCCGTGTTATGCACAACATTTCCAAACCCAAATGGCTATTTAATTGGTCCAATTCGGTTACCCCTTCACCTCTTCCTCACAACCCAATGCCTTGTTCGATCCTAATTGAAAAAATGCAATGATTGACGAATATAATGCTCTTATTGAAAATAAGACGTGGGATATAGTACCTCATCCTCCTGATGCTAATGTTATTCATTCTATGTGAATTTTTTGACATAAAAAGAAATTTGATGGTTCTTTTTAGAGGCACAAAGTCCGTCTTGTAGGTGATGGTAGATCTCAACAGGTGAGAGTGGATTGTGATGAAACTTTCAGCCTAGTAGTGAAATCGGTAACTATTCGGACCGTTCTCAATATTGCTTTGTCCAAATCTTGGCCTATTCACCAGCTTGATGTAAAAAATGCTTTCTTGCATGGGGAACTTCATGAAACCGTTTATATGCATCAGCCTATGAGATTTAGGAATCTGGTTCATCCAGATTATGTGTGTCATTTGAAAAAATCACTCCATGGACTGAAATTGGCTAATCGTGCATGGTACCAACAGTTTGCTGAGTTTGTATCCTCTATTATTTTTTCACATAGCAAATATGATCATTTGCTTTTCATCTATAGCAAGGGTAATGACATGGCATACATCATATTATATGTTGATGACATCATCTTAACTACATCTTCTGATGCACTTCGCCGATCCATTATGTCACTCCTTGCCTCTGAGTTTTCTATGAAGGATTTAGGCCCTCTAAGCTATGTTTTTTGGCATTGCTGTTACGAGACATGCATGTGGATTATTTCTTTGTCAAAGGAAGTATGCCGAAGAGATCCTTGACCGAGCAGGCATGACGTCTTGCAAATCGGCCCACACACCGGTGGACACTAATTCTAAACTCAGTGTCTCTTCAAGTTCTATGTATGCCGACCCGACTCACTATCGCGGTTTAGCATGAGCATTGAAGTATCTCACTTTCACGAGACCCAATATATCCTATGTCGTGCAACAAATATGCTTACATATGCACAGCCCGACGAATGAACTCAAACGTATTTTGTGATATGTACAAGGTACTCTTCACTTCGGCCTACACCTGTATAAGTCCTCTCTCTCTGGTCTCACCTCTTATTCTGTTGCTAATTGGGGTAGCTGTTCGGACACTCGTCGATCCACGTCAGATAATTTTGTCTTCCTCGGAGATAACTTGCTTTCTTGGTCTTCTAAAAGACAACCTACTCTGTCTCGATTCAGTGCCGAAGTCGAGTACAGAGGAGTAGCGAATGTTGTTTCTGAGTCTTGTTGGATACGCAACCTTCTGCTGGAACTTCACTGCCCAATCAGCAAAGCTACATTGGTCTACTGTGATAATGTAAATGCGATATATTTCTCCGGCAATCCCGTTCAACATCAGTGCACTAAACACATTGAAATGGATATTCACTTTGTACGTGAAAAGGTGGCTCGTGGACAAGTTCGTGTCCTTCATGTTCCTTCCCAGTATCAGATTGCTGACATATTTACTAAAGGAATTCCGCACATACTCTTTGATGATTTCCAAGCCAATCTCAGCATACGAGAACCTCCTGCTTCAACTGCGGGGGTGTGATAGAATATTACAAGAATATTCCCACCTCCTGCTTCAACTGCGGGGGTGTGATAGAATATTACAAGAATATTCCCATATCATTGTATATCTTTTATATTAGGTTAATTTATATTCCGATTGTAATTAAAAAGATTAATTGTCTAGTTTGTAATCATGTAAATAATTATAACACTATATATTATACACAATAATCAAGGAAAAGCCAGAAAACATATTCCTTATATATCTGAATAAAGTTGGAGACAAACATAAGAAAAAGTAGTCAACAACAAAGAATTCAAATCAATAATTAAAATTTGCATGATAAATTGATAAAGTTAAGTCAACATGCCAATAAAAGAAATAAAAAAAAAGAACAATATGATACCGTAAAGGCGCTTTCAAAAAACTCACTACTCATCTCGTTCTAAATAGTTATATCGTTAACATATTATCAGATAAACAAATATCAATATAATAATATAAAAAAATAAACCATTAAGAATTGTGATGGAATGAATAAGACCTTTTTCATCCTTGATCAGATATTAACCTAAAAAATATATCATGTTTTCTAAAGTAAAATAGATGATGAATTAAGTAAAGATATTGTGATTTCAACATTTTTTGGCGGCTTCACCGCACTATTACCACCTAATTAACAAGGTATGTTTATGGAGTTTCTTTACATTTACATTGAATCCATCAAGATGTGTGATAACAAAATTTTATGAATTCTTGATAACAAAGCCATAAATCAAGAATATTGGTACGAATCTGTTCCATGACGTACCTAAATGGACGAACATACAATAGTACAATTTTCACGACTTAAGCGGAGCAGTTCATATTCCTGACATTAAAGCAACACCAACATAACTAAACTTTTCTTAATTAGAAGTACTAAACTGCAACAATCCATGAGTAGGAAAAATAATATTTCTCCAAATCAGGGTTTAATATTCATAAAATTTTAAAGGGCAGAAACTTGATTTCTATGAAATAATTTAAACTCTATTTGGATGTGATAAATAGTATACTAGTGATATACTTACCATAAGTATATCACGGTTTGGTGCATTGATTTTAGGACAATTTTGTATATAATTAGAATAGTAAACTTACCATAATTGTATAATTATTGTACAAGTAGAATAAGGTTTTGGAAGTAGACTAGCAATATGATTTTTCCTATTATGGAAATTGTAAATTGTATATATACTCTTTCGTTAATGAAAATAATCAACGGATTATTTTTTTCATTGTATTAGAAGTCTAGGTTGAGAATTTTTCTCCCCAAAATCACTGTCGGTTCTGAGCTTTCTTCCTCGATTTCCGTGCAAAATTTTCGATCCCCAAAATTCTTTCTTCCCAATTCATCAATCACCTATTATTCTTTCGTTATGTCTACCTCTAAGAACACGTTTCACCCTGCCCTTGTTGTTTCTAATATCAAGAATCATATCTCTCTTATTCTTGAAATAGAAAACGTCCAATATGCGACGTGGGTCGACCTGTTCAAAATTCACGCACGGTCGCATCAAGTCATCCATCACATAATCCCCGCAGCTCCTGAGGACACGGAGGTGCCTAAACGCGAGGATGATATTAAGTTGTGGATGACTCTTGATGCCACTGTCCTTCACTGGATTTACTCCACTATCTCTAACGACCTATTGCAGACGATTATTGAGTAGGACGCTACGACGATGGCTGTTTGGGATAGGCTGCGTGACATATTCCAAGATAATCGCAATTCCATACCTGTTACACTTGAGCAGGAATTTTCCCACATTCATATGGAAAATTTCCCAAACGTTTTAGTGTATTACAAAAGATTGAAAGAATTGGCGGACCAACTCCGCAACGTTGGTGCGCCTGTTAGCGACGATCGTTTTGTTCTCCAGATGGTTGCTGGCCTCTCCGAGGCCTATAGTGGTGTTGGTACTCTCATTCGTCAAAGTAATCCTTTGGTGGGCCCCATCCCAGCTACAGTGGACCACCGACCCACTGGTCCCAACCTTGGGCTCCTTGGCCGTGGGCTTGGACTAGTGAGTAGTGACCCAACGACCCACATTCTTCCAGCGTTCCAGCCACTAGCCAGTAGGCTTCACAATAGCCCTATCGACCCAATACCAACTGGGCCAGTGGCTCCCGACACGGTACTAGACCAGGGCAGCATGCAGGTATTCTTGGGCCCCAGCCTCCACAGGCACATCACGCAGCCGGCCCCACCCCGACCGACATTGAAGCCGCTATGCACACACTTGGTTTAACTCCACCGGACCCAAATTGGTACATGGACATCGGAGTCACTACCCACATGACATCCGATCAAAGTACTCTCTAATCTTATTCTAATTTGAGCAACCCTCGTGGCATAATTGTTGGTAATAGTAATTCAATTCCAATTTGTGGTTATGGTCATAAAACTTTATCTCCCCCCCCATCCACCTCTTATCTTGAAAAATACCCTTCATGTCCCTAAATTGATTAAAATTTTGGTGTCTGTACATAAATTCACCACTGATAATTCTTTTTCTGTTGAATTTGATCTGTTTAGGTTTTTTGTGAAGGATTTCAAGACGGGGAGTCCTCTCATGAGGTGTGATAGTAGGGGAGATCTTTATCCTATCACGCCAAGTTTCGGTTTCTCGAGTCAAGCCTTGCAATCAACTTTTACAGCCCTTGCTCCTTCCTTGTGGCATGCTCGTCTAGGTCATCCGGGGGCGTCTATTTTGTCTTCCTTAGATAAAAATAGTTTTATTTCGTGTAAGGGTACGCGTAGTACTCCGAATTGTCAATCTTGTTCTTTAGGAAAAATTATTAGATTGTCGTTTGTAGACTCCAATTCTCATACTTTAATGCCATTTGATATTATTCATAGCGATGTATGGACATCTCATGTTCTCAGTTCTTAGGGTCATCATTATTATGTTCTATTTCTGGATGATTATTCTAATTTTTTATGGACTTTTCCGATAACGAAGTTTTTCCACTTTTTTAAAATTTAGAGCATTCATTAGAACCCAATTCGAACGGGAGTTTAAGAATATTCTATGTGATAATGGAAAATAATATTGTATTTCGGGAGTTTTGTGCTAATAATGGGATCAATTTTTGTTTTTCTTGTCCTCATACGTCTTCACAAAATGGGAAAGCCGAATGCAAAATTCGCATCATTAATAACATTGTCCGAACTTTATTGATTCATGCTTCCGTACCCCCCTCTTTTTGACATCATACTCTACAAATGGCTACATATATTCTTAACATTCTTCCTACAAAAGGTTTGACATATTCGTCCACCCTTCAAATTTTATATAATAAGACTCATTCGTATTCCCATCTTAGGGTCTTTGGGTGCTTATATTATCTGTTGTTTCCGTCCACCACAATTAACAAACTTTAGGCCCGTTCTACCCCTTGTGTGTTTTTGGGTTATCCGTCTAATCATCGTGGTTACAAATGCTTTGATTTATCATCTAATAAAATCATAGTTAGTCGCCATGTTATTTTAGATGAATCCCAATTTCCGTTTCCTAAGGTGAGTAGTCTTGTGCCTAGTTCGTATAATTTTTTAGATGACGGTATCTCCCCGTATATTATCCACCATTTATCGGACATGTCCCGCACCCTGAATCGGCCAGCGGGCCCACTTCCCGCTGGACATGCCGTATCGTCACTGTCTATTATTCCGATTTCGAGTCCGGCGGCGATGCACGGTGACCTAGTTACCGGCCCGTGATTGGGCCAGTCTTAGTAATTGGGCCAGTGACCCAGCCCAATTCCAAAACTGGTCCAGTCTCGATTTCTACATCCAGTGCCACTTACCGTGTTGGGCCAGCAGGCCCACTGCTTGCTGGCTAATCTGTCACGTGTCCCAATGTTTCCCAAAATTTGTCCAATTCTCCCCCGAGTCATAGATCGATCACTCGTAGTCAACAGGCTATTTTTAAACCAAAAAGACATTTTAATTTAAATTCTGATGTTCTTAAATCCCCTCTATCCCGTAATCCAGTGTCTGCTTTAAATTACCCGAATTAGAAAAAAATAGCTATGACCGACGAATATAATACTCTTATTGATAATAAGACGTGGGAGTTGATTCCCCGTCCATCTGGTGTTAATATTATTTGGTATATGTGGATTTTTGCTCATAAGGACAGTTCTGACAGTTCTTTTGTGAGGCATAAGGCTCATCTTGTAGGTGATAGTAAGACTCAGCAGGTGGGTGTCGATTGTGGTGAGACATTTAGTCTGGTGGTCAAGCCGGCTACCATTCGCACTGTGCTTAGCTCGGCTCTTTCGAAAGCATGGCCCATTCATCAGTTAGATGTGAAGAGTGTTTTCTTACATGGTGATCTCAAGGAGACAATCTATATGCATCATCCCTTGGGGTTTAGGGATCCCAAATATCCTCATCATGTCTATTTGTTGAAGAAGTCATTGTATGGGCTTAAGCAGTCCCCACGGGCTTGGTATAAGAGGTTTGCATACTATGTTTCAACTATTGGGTTCACTCACAGCAGGTCTGATAATTCATTGTTCATATATCATCATGGTTCTTCCTTGACTTATATATTGTTTTATGTGGATGATATTATCTTGACTGCCTCTTCTGATGCATTACGCCAGTCTATCATGACAATGCTCAGTTCTGAGTTTGCTATGAAAGACTTGGGGCCCTTGAGTTACTTTTTGGGGATTGTTGTCACATGTCATTCAGGTGGGTTGTTCTTGTCCCAATGAAAGTATGCAACTGAGATCATTGAGTGAGCTGGTATGTCATCATGTAAGTCCACTTCCACTCCAGTTGATACTAAACCCAAGCTAGGGGATGCGGCTGGCTCCCCGTATGACGATCCGACCCGATATCGCAGTCTTGCAGGAGCCCTTCAGTATCTTACTTTCACGAGACCGGATATTGCGTATGCCGTACAGCAGGTGTGCTTGTTTATGCATAATCTCAGGGTTGAACATATGAATGCGCTCAAACGCATTATTCGATACATCTAGGGGACACTTGACTATGGCTTACATTTATATCATTCGTTGACGTCTACACTTGTCTGCATACAGATGCTGGTTGGGGTGGCTGTCCAGATACCAGACGTTCTACGTCTGGCTATTGTATGTTTCTTGGTAACAACTTGGTCTCCTGGTCTGCAAAACGTCAGTCGACTTTATCCCGCTCCAGTGCAGAGGCCGAGTATCGAGGGGTTGCCAATGTGGTCTCTGAATCATGTTGGTTATGTAATCTGCTTTTAGAGCTTCATTATCCTATTCAGAAAGCTACATTGGTTTATTGTGATAATGTTAGTGCCATCTACCTTTCTGGTAATCCGGTTCAGCACCAGCGCACTAAACGTATCGAAATGGACATTCACTTTGTTGGAGAAAAGGTAGCTCGTGGACAAGTACGCGTCTGTCATGTCCCTTCCAGATATCAAATTGCAGACATATTTACATAGGGTCTTCCCTCGGTCATTTTTGAAGATTTTAGGGACAGTCTCAGCGTACGAAGACCGCCCGCTATGACTGCAGGGTGTGATAAATAGTATACCCGTGATATACTTACCATAAGTATATCACGGTTTGGTGTATTGATTTTAGGACAATTTTGTATATAATTAGAATTGTACACTTACCATAATTGTATAATTATTGTACAAGTATAATAAGGTTTTGGAAGTAGACTAGGAATAGGATTTTCCTATTATGGAAATTGTAAATTGTATATATACTCTTTCATTAATGAAAATAATCAAGAGATTATTTCTTTCAGGATGGTCGTTTCCCGTGGTTCATTAAGATTCACACCCACTGTAGCTTTTATTGTGCAAAAAAAATAAATAGTTTCTATTGGTGAAGATATGTTCACCCTAAAAACAATTCCTTTATCTTGGCATTCCGAATTTTTTTCAAGTTAATATTTCCATACCATGAAATAAAAATACACATAAAGTACCAAGAGTTATCAGGAATTAGAAACACAATGCAAAAATTTAGAATGATATCCGCCAGAACCAAATATCAAGGTATACCGACATATAGTATAGAACTTAGAAAATCACACAAATTAACAGTAAAACCAAAAAATACATATATCAAATTTATAAAATTATAGCTTTTAATATCAAGCCGAGAATCAAACCAGTTAAAGTCAGAGAAATTAAGTAATGCAGTTGATAACTTGATAAGCAATAGACTTGTGGGCATTGTGGCTAAACTCAATTTTACGTTCATTGTTGACATTCTTTTATAGATGTGATTTTCTAACATAAGTAAAATTTTATTTGGATTTAATAGTAAAAACTTTCGTTAATTTGAATAAGGAAAAGTAACTTGGAATGTATTATGGTTATTTTACACAGTTTGCCAAAAAAGGACTCTTATGGCATTAAATAATCATTCTAAAAATCAATTCAAAGTACATTGCTGCTTACATTTAAAGTTTTAAACTCCTTTAAAATTGATTTGGAAAAATAGCGTGTAACATTTGGAAAGTTCATAAGAGACTTTGTTGTACATGATAATAACGCCGATTGCGAATCGGCTCAGTTTTCCAATGGAAATTGTCCATATGTTTAATTATGGAATTAAACTTATATTTGTTAAAGTGAAAAAAACCTCAAAAATAAATAAGTAAATAATAATTTGAGAAAAAAAATAAATGACAATTTTGTCTCTTGTAAAGTATTTTAATGAAGGGCAAAAAGTTTAATCAACATTTTAAGGCCCTTCTTGCTTTTAATAATATGTTATTAGACAAAAAATAAGTTAGCTAATATTACTTATAATTGTATTATATTACAAAAATGTTATTAGACATTGATTTTAATAGTGAGGTAAAAGATGTTATTAGAACATTTAACATTCCTAATTTTATATAACACCAACTTTTCAAATTTATAATAGATAGTGAGAAATGCTTAATCCATACAATCTATTAAAATAGTAATAATGACATTCGATAACAAGAAATCACTATATTGACCTATCCTGTCTCTCATATTATTAGCTGAAGTTGGTCGAGTTAATTTTCTGCTCATGTATTGACTGCTATCAAGGAAATAAAACTTTATATTTGCTTAATGTCAGAATTGGAATTCTTGTATTTTTTTATTTTTTTTTGGATTATGTATTTGTTTATCTATTCACTTACTAAAATTGTGTCCCCTTTGATTTTTTTATCAAGTTTTCAGTGCAATTGATGAGTAGCATAAACTAATCTAAGTCACTTGGTGATACGACATTGTTGTGAATAATTTTGAGAAGATGCAACTATTTCCCTAATTATAACTCCTAATGTGTACCGTGAGTAAAGTTCTAATAGGACACTATTTTATATCCTAATGTGTATATTCCAGTTGTATCATTTTCTTATATGTTCTTATCCAAATTAATAGAATAGTTAAAGGTATAAAAGTCGTTCAATATTTGAAGGATATTTTAGTCAACCAACATGTATATTCATACTTTTATAATAATATTAGTCTCTCTGAACGTGTCTCGCACGCTATTCCCTATCAATCATAACAAATGTTAAGTAATATTATTTGAAATTACATATTATTTCTTTTATGAGTACATAAATACTATTTGATCGCATCTACTTAATACTTATCATTAAGATGTTTTTTCAGTATATATCCTTTATTTTTTTACCTATATGAAAAAATATATTTAAAAAAAGAAGTGCACACCGGTGCATACCGGCGAATATGTTAGGACCGAAATAATCCAACATTAGGAATTGAGCTAGCTAATGACCATATATTGTACTTTTTATTTTCATTATATACTGAAAATTATTATTTTTAAATATTTTTTTAAAATATTTTTTTATCAGTTAAAGGGATTAAATACTTCATCTTACTCGGTTACATTTTTAAAAAATTAACTCCACTAACACATTTCTATATCATTCACTTTATTTGGTGCAAGTTAAAGATAAAGAAAAAAAAACACAGTGATAGATATTGCTGGGAAAAAACTTTTGTCTTAGTTTTATTTTGCTCGAACTTGCTAAATTCTTAAAACTCAAAGAAATAAGTTGTTTTGGTTAAAATCAGTTACCTGATAATGAGTAAGTAGAAGTCCCTGTCTCTTAATAACTCAATTTTTTTATTAAAAAAAAGGAAGCAAGGGAGTATGTTGGTGTGGGATTTCAATTGAATTTGAAGTCCTAGTATATTAGGAAAAAGATTAATTTTTAATATTATCCTATATGCATTTATCTTTTAGATAAAATTTCAATTTTGAAAAGGGTATAAAGGTCGTTCAACATATGAATGATATTTTAGTCAGCCAACATTTATATTCATGTTTTTAAAATAACTAGTGTCTATGTTTGTGCATTGCACGAATATATATTGCATCAAATACTATAAAATACATACTTAAAGTAATAAACTCCCAGCTTATATATATATTCTAAAAGTAATTATCAAGTATTTCAATTTTATTCAATAAAGAATAATTTTCTTGCAGAATAATATAATTTTTTTGAAGTGCATAAAAATCAAGTATTACCGAATCAACATTTCTCATGATTTTGAATTATGTGCAATGCCTTTAAACGTGAAATGAAAAAGGTTTTAAAATGACATTAGTGTATAGAATAGGGTTTAAATTTGTGCTCATTCCGCCCATTAGACCCATATTATCTTAACGTTAATTTTCGAAATTAAAAATGCCCTTTCTTCCCCTTATAGGATCACAATTGTCCTTTACGGTTAAAATGTCTCTCTTTTTAATAAAATTATGAATGATATGTATATGATTTTAATTAAATGAGTGGTATTGATTTATTCGTCCACCTAAATATTAGACTCAACCCCTAAATAACACTCATATGAACTTATTATGTAGCTTAATTTAGTAATCAGTCTGTTATTACTTAATTAGGAATTCAAAGTCCTAAATATTGAAAAAAATCAAAATTACAATTTTACCCAATATTCTTATATTTATTATCTCATTGTCTTGAAACGAATACTTTAGTTTAATGACTTTTGTTTTATTTTTAAGATCAAACATAAGAGGTAAAGGTAACCTGAGAACACTTGAGCTTATTAAAATAGGGTCTAATGATTACCTAATCATTTTCTATGTTGGGATTAAAATTTTACACGTACGAAGCAACCTTCAATCAGAAAGACACTTCAAGGAGAGTAAGGGCACTGGTTTTATATATGGAACAATTGATTCACGTTCTTTGTTGGCTCTCGGCGCACGTTAATTAAATGTACGCCGCTGGTGGTTGCCATGGCGAGAGGACGGGGAAGAGGTCGTGGCCGGCCTCGGAAAGAACCTATCACGGCCTTTGGAAGTACGGTAAGCTCATCGAGTAACAAGGGACTCAAGAAAGCAATGCCACCGCCAAACACTACTGCTGGTGGTAGCACTATGACAACAACCTCTTCGGGGCAAAATGGTGTCACGAAGAGGAAGGAAGTGGTGAATATCCCACTAGCTGAGCAGTTAACAGATACTAGGACGCCGATTGAATTGCAGAAAGGAAAAGTGATTGCTATTACAACGGTTTCCAATGGAACAGTGCCTCTAACCCATGTGCTCAATCCTAGATATGAACCTCAATCGGGCACTACTGGTGGTGTAATTGATGATGTAGGGCATCTTTCAACTGAACATTCGGCGGTGCATGATGATTCTAATCCTAGGGCTGAACAAGTAGCTGAGGTGCCAGCAGCTCCTTGGACAACACTGTTTGTGAAGAATAGAGCAGCCTCTCATGGTTTAAAATTGAATTATATGTTGGAAATTTGCCTTTGGCGGAAGTTGCGACTGACCAACTTTAACGGCTTAAACACTAGTGTTACGTATGTTGGAGAATCCGGTTCTTCACACATGCATGATCTACTAAGTACGTAGATAACCGTAGGGCCAAGAATCGTCAAATTTCATTGAGAAATGAAAGAGATATTGGTCCACGAAGTGAGGTGTTTGAAGCATGAAAAATGTGGTATTGTGTTCAATTCTCCCTCATCGGTAGAGGAAGAAAGAATTGTTGTGTATATAAGACTCAAAATTGGTTTGGGGTTTGGGACCCCAAGGGGTATCACATGTGTTTAAAGGAGGGAGGACCTAGATGTGCTTCGGTTCAAGAAAAGCCCACACGCGCGCCGCCCGTCCCGTCCGGTTCCGGGTTCACGGGCTGTGGGTCTTCTGATATTATATTTTTGAGCCAGAGAACTTTTCCAGAAGTTCAGTTTGATCCCAGAAGTTTCATATATACAGTTTGGTCCCTGAAGTTTCAAGATGTACAGTTTGGTCCCTGAAGTTTCCAGAAAGTCAGAATTTGGATAGTCAAAGCAGAAATGCCAAACACTCAATTCAGCCATTTATTTTGGCTGAATTACTCCTCCTATAATGGTCAATCCGTTGGTGTCTTCCACCATTTATTTTGGTGGCTTTACTACCTCCATAATGGCCATTATTTGGCCAATAATGGCTGTTATGGAGGCAGTTAAACAGCCCCTCCCTCACCTATATAAACACCCCTTGCACCATTGTTGAGGCATACTTACAACACTTACAATACACGAAAATACACAAGCAAAAACAGTTTCTTCCTACAACTTCCAAGCATCATTTCATTGCTCAATATTCTTCACGGTAGCTCTTGAGTTTCCTTTGCTCAAGTGTTCCATTGCTGTTTTATCTTGGGAGACGAATTGTCCAGGATGTATAAAGGATACATACGGGGCAATATTGTCTTAAGGACAGAGTGCCACACTCGACTCAGCAAACAAAAACAGTTTCCAGTTTTTTTTCTTCAACAAAATTGTAATTTCAGTTTTGTTGTTCTATTGTAATTTTCAATTCTTGAATAACTTTGCAGTTACTTGTCATTCCCGTTTCCTGCAACCTTTGTAATCCCAACATTATATACCACTTGAGATAGTGAATGGTGAACCGGTAATGAAACTGGTATAAAAAGAAGTTGATAAGGAAATTCTGAAATGGCAATCGTCCCTAATTGCTTATTTTGTTGGTGAGACACCTGGATATAATGTGATGAAGCGCTATATTACTCAGTTTTGGAACATGGTTGCAGAACCAGGGGTCTTCTACCATGAAGAATGGTATTATGTCATCAGATTTCAATTTATTGATGATATGAATGAGGTATTCTACTATGTCCCTTACACACTCAATAACAAACCTATCATAGTAAAGCCTTGGACCCTTGATTTTGATTTCAGCAAAGAATTCCCTACTAAGATACCTTTTTGGGTTAAATTTCCCCAATTACCTATGTCTTGCTGGAGTACAGAGTCTTTAAGTAGAGTTGCTAGTGTTGTTGGTATACCTGTTCTCTATGACTGGAGAACAGGTATACCAACAATGATCATACAGGGCAAAACTTAGGTCATTAGTTTTGCCCTGTATGATCATACTGGAGACCTAAGTTTTGCCTTGTATGATCATTAGCTGGAAATTTTTGCCCACCACAACACCAACAGGTTCCTCCAGTACAAAAGGCTCTAGCACCATAGAATAGGAGAAGTCAAGAGCCTCCTAAAAGGGTAGTGCAACAATGGCAGTACAAGGGTGTGGTATCGGTTGAGCCACAACAAGCTCCTGCTGAATCTAGTACTCAGAATGCTCCTACACCACCACAAAATGCCACTCTTATTGTCCCTCCAGCTGTTGTTACTAATGTGAGAGAAGTAAGGATTGTCCCCAGCACAACCCTTAACCATGGAAACAACTTCACTGCAACATAGTTCATCCCGTGCTCAGCCCCAATATGCTATTCCACAAGTTTCTCAAACTACAGGAGACCAACAACAGGAATAAGTTAGTCCTGTGATGAACTTTCCAGTGTTATTTTCAGCTCTAGTGAAAAAAGGAGTTGGAAGTGATAAAGGAGGACAAAGAATACATAGTCAACTCCTTCTAAGCAGGGGAGGTCATACTACCAAATAATGAGTTGGATTACTTGGAATGTAAGAGGTATAAATAAATGGCACAATAAAAAAGAACTCAAAAACTACCTCAAAATTAATCATATTAAGCTTACAATCCCGTGGAAACAAGAGTTAAAGAGAAGAAATAACCTAAGATCCCTAGACATATCTTTCATGGTTGGGATGTTGTTTGTAATTGTCATGAGGTTATTAATGGTAGAGTATGGATTGCTTGGGATCCTAATGTCTATACAGTGGTAAAGCTTTGCTCAACTGCTCAACTTATTCATTGCCAAGTTAGTAGTCACTCAGGCAAACTTACTTGCTTACTCACTGTGAGTTATGGCTATAACTCTATGGAGAGTAGAAAGAGGTTATGGGACAAATTGGACAGGGAATTAGTCAACCTTGGCTACTTGGTGAAGATTTTAATGTAGTTTTACATCCTAATGACAGAGTCTTTGGAGCTCCTGTTATTGCTATTGAGGTGGCAGATTTTGTTGAGTGTGTTCAGAATTTGCAAGTGACTGAACTTCCTCGGAGAGGTGAATACTATACCTAGTCAAATAAACAACTAGGCCTGGATATAATTTGTAGTAGAATTGATAGGTTTTTTGGTAATATGGATTGGATAATGAAGTGGGGACATGTCACCACTACCTATGGACTTCCTAATGTATCTGATCATGCTCATATGACCCTTAGAGTTGAAACAGTCAAATGTAATACTACAACTCCATTTAGGTTCTTTAACATTTGGGCTGAACATTCTCAATTTCAAAATATACTTGCTACTAGATAGCATAAACAGAGACATAAGAGGACAATGGACATGGTATGGCACAATCTTAAAGGCCTGAAGATTGATCTCAAGAAGCTAAATATAGAGGAATTCCTAAACATTGAGGCTAAGATTGCTTAGACAAGGCTAGAATTGGCTCAGACACAAGCACAACTGATAAGACAATGCTATGATGGGTTGCTACTTAAGGAGAAACAATGCCTACTGGATATAGAAAAGTGGAGTCTTATAGAGGAAAGTATACAGAGGTAAGATTGCTTAGACAAGGCTAGAATTGGCTCAGACACAAGCACAACTGATAAGACAATGCTATGATGGGTTGCTACTTAAGGAGAAACAATGCCTACTGGATATAGAAAAGTGGAGTCTTATAGAGGAAATATACAAAGGTAGAAATCAATGGCACACTGGATCAAACTGGGAGATGGCAACAACAAATATTTTCCTGCCATGATGAAGGATAGATCTTGTAACGAACCATTCGGTCGTTATGTGCGTTTTGATCATTTTACCCCTGTTGACCTAATTTTCGAAGTTATCGAACGATCCTAGTAGAAGTTGAGAAATTAGATCCTTTAAGTGAGGGTGGTTGACCAACAGTTGACTTTTGGGTAAACGGACCCTTTTTGAAATTTTGTCGATTCCGGGAGGTCCATACGGTCGTCTATGACTTGGTGGGGTGGTTGGTTTAGTTCCCCAGACACTCGGGAGCATTTTTAGTAGTGGGTTGCAAAGTTAGTTTTTGGCCGTTGGGGCTTGACTCGGTAAAATAGACATCTAATGGAAATTTTGAGACCACGAGTGAATCTGTAACGTGTTTTTACATGTGTATGCATGTTTGGTTTGTGTTATTTGGCTTCTGAATAGTTTTCGAGGGTCGAGTTAAAGTTGGTGAGAAAATAACAAAATTTGGTTCTGTTGTTTGGTTTCCTTCATAGCATTCGCGATGGTGGGGGTTGCGTTCGTGAGGAAGCGCATGTCTGGGAAGGTGAGTCACAGTGCATCGCGTTCGTGAGGTCTCTTTCACGATCGCGATGAGTAATTCAGGGGCCAGGTCGGGTAATCCTTTGCGAACCCGAGCAGTGTCTAGCGAATGCTAAGGAGGCACTATAGCAGCGGGGATAAAAATCCCTAGATGAGTTTTAGACCTCATTTTCCATCCTCCAAGTTCTTAGTTTAGTTTTGGGGATATTCAAGGTATTCTTTCAAGGCTCTTCTCATAGGTAATTCCTAAATCCTAAACCTAGTTATTTCTATTAGTATATTCCGTCATTTTAGACTTTAATCCATGTTTTGGGAGTCGAAAAAGAAGGTTTGACTTATTGGGAATAAGAGGGCTTAAATTGGGGAATTAAGGGTTGTGAATTGTATTATGGCAATAGATATTATATATTAGTGATGTAATGGACTAATAGAATCAATTTCATGTTTTAACCTTTTCGAGATTTGGGGAAAATTCTAGGGTTTATATCAATTTGGGTTTTTTTTTACTTAAATAATGTATTTGACCTATTATTGATCTATTTGGAAATTGGAGAGTAGAATTGAACTTTTAGAATGTTGGTTTACCAATTTCACCATTTAATTACCATTTTACCCTCATGGGCCCACTTTCTCTATTTTCCATAGTTGGTTGGATTCGTGGAATAGTCTAGCATTGTGGGTATTGTTAGTTTCAGTTCTAACTTAGATTTCAATAATGATTAGACTTCAGTATTACCGAGACCCGCAGAGAGGCAAGGCTCATTTGTGATCGTGTGTGGCTCCCGCTTGGCATCCAGGTAGGTTACGTCTTACCTTCTGGTTAGACTTTAGTTAGCGAAGTGTATGTATAGTTAATTACTATCAGAGAAAGCATGTTACGCCTTCGGGTTTGAAGTTGGGCTGGATTACTTAGGTTTGGTACTATTGACTGGTTGTGAACTTGTCGCCCTATTTGCTATGTTTTATGACTTGTGTTTGCATTCATCTCTCTCTTGGTATCTCACTTATTATCGTAATTGGAAGGATAATAAAAATGGCTTGAAATTGTGAAGCGTGCCTCCGAGGTCTTTGCCGGAGAGTATAAAAGAGAAATGAGTGTCTGATGCCGATGTCTTTATCGGATTGGGAGAGTGTCTGATGCCTGAGGTCTTTTGACGGGATCGGGGATACATGGACTTCACGGGTCCCCCATGGGTCATGACTTCCAAGACATAGAGATATTTCGCCCGGGGCATGTATGTACGGAGATTACATTTGGGCATTGCATTGCATATTTACTCATCATTACATTCATATATTTTTTGGATTTTGTACTTGACTCTCGATACTTGGGTGTTATTTTTGGATTGTGATATTACTTGTACTTGATTGCGAGCATGTCTATTATTTAGTTTCTTTCATATATATATGTTAGCTAACTGTTGTCGGCCTATGATACCTGTCAGTACATAGGTCGTTCCTGACCCTGTTTCACCTTAATTGTTATTTGAACAAGTAAAAGTTCTGTCTTGGTCCGAGTGGGGATAACTTTTCTCTTCTGTTTGTACTGATACTACCTTGCTGCATTCTTTTGAGTGCAAAGTATGTGACCGATTCCACTTCTACACCTCGAGACTGATCCCAAGGTTGTTGTCGAGTCTTCTAGGGTGAGCATTGTTTTAATGGACCCACTGCCCGGGGACTCCTCCATTATTACTTGTCTTTCCTTTATTTCTGAGACAATATTCCCATTTTGAGACTATGCATTATTGAGACTTGTAGTGACTCTTGTACTGTTCCATACCATTTCCTTTGTGGTTATTTAGTAATGTACTTCTGCATTTATGTTATTATGATTTAGACTACCATTTATCTTGTTCTATTTACTTTATTATTGTTGCTGAATTATTGATTAAGGAATGAGTTCGCCTACTGATGTGGGAATGGTAGGTGCCCGCACGACTTGGTGATTTTGGGTCGTGACAAGTTGGTATCAGAGTCCTGGGTTATCTGGTCTATAAGTACAAGAGCATGTCTAGTAGAGTCTTGCAGAATGGTATGAAGAGCTTCATACTTTTTTGCGAGAGGCAATGGAATATTTAGGAAATTTCAAATTTCTTCATTTTTTCGTGCTACTCTATTTTAATTGTTATCTGGAACATTCGAATTGGTATCTGATTCATTTCTATTATCTCATAGATGATGAAGACATGAGCTGATATTGCGAGGGACGGCACACCCGAGCCCACTAATGGGGTCGGTGCTAGAGGACGCGGACATACGAGAGGTCGCGATAGAGCTAGAGGCCCTTGTATTGCACAACTAAGGGCAGGGCTCCTGTGGTTGGACAGAGACGTACATGCGCAACTTCTCCTGAGCGTGAACCCAATAAAAAATAGGTCATTGGGAGAGGTTTGGGGCTAGTCCAGACTCACTCCGAGGCTATGTCCGACCCAGCACTTCAAGACACATTGGTCCGTATACTTTTACAACTTGATGCCCAGCAGGCCGCGGGCAGTGTCACTCTAGGTATTTCTCATACTAGAGTAGGTTTATATACTCCACAGCAGGGACAGACACAGGGGATGCAGCCTGCTGCTGCCGTGACCCTGTGTATTGATGGTCTACTATCCCCTAAGGGCACTTCTAGGCTAGTGGCAACTCAGGCGTTGACACTTGGAGATTAGGAGCTCATTGGTAGGTTCCTGAAGATGGAGATGCCCAGATTTCACGGTACCCACAATGAATATGTATATGAGTTCATCGTAGATATGCATGAGAGGTTGTACAAGATGGGGATTTTTGAGTCCCATGGCGTAGACTATGTGTCTTTCCAGTTTCGTGATGATGTGAAGACATGGTGGAGGTATTATATTGAGGGCATACCAGTTGGTTCACCTCCACTCACTTGGGTACAGTTCCATCAGGTCTTCTTGGAGAAGTATATGCCACGTACTTTGAGGGATCAACGCAGGGATGAGTTTACCCATTTGCGATAGAGGGGTATGTCAGTGGCAGAGTATGAGGCATAATTCTTGTTTTTAGCTCAGTATGCGACACAATTGATTCTGACAGAGGTAGAGAGGGTCCATAGATTTGTTAATGGACTTGTGCGTTCACTCCATGTTCCCTGTCTTCAACTTGTGGCTTTAGGGACTTTCCTCCTGGCGGTAGTGGATCATGTTATGAGTGTTGAGGCTGCCACAGTTTGATCTTTTGAAGGTCTAGTGAGAAGAGGCCTCGTCAGCATGGTACATTTAGTGGCTCTTCTAGTCACAAAGGTGGGGGTCAGTCTTCTAAGACCTATTATTCAGCCCCCAGCCATCCCGTTCAGTCTGTATTACAAACATCTTCTGGTGGCCCATCTAGATAGAGTGGGTATGGGGCCGGACAGTCTCATAGAGGTTCTTTCTCTCGGTCAGCCAACCGGCGTGGTCCATTCGGTTCTTCAGCCTATGTGTATCAGCCTCCAGCGTCGATAGCTTATTTTGGTTATGGTAAGTTGGGTCACTTCAACATAGACTGTCCCCGATTTAGATAGAGTCGGACTTAGCGGGATTCCATGTTCTAAACCCCTAGGACTCCGACGTCTTATGGTATTCGGAATGGTTCTTCAGTGAGGGGCGGTGCTCAGTCAGGCCGCGGTGGTTCTCAGTCTTCTAGGGGTGGACATCAGTCTGGTAGAGGTGGCTCTCAGGTCTCCAGGGGAGGAGCGCAGTCTGGTCAGAGTGGCCGTGGTGGTGCGTAGTGTTATGCATTTCTGGGTATGTCGGAGGCAGCGGCTTCTGATATTGTGATCTCAGGTAGAATTTCTGTTCATCTCGGTCGGCTACGGTCTTATTTGATCCAAGGTCTACTTACTTAAATGTATCTACTTATTATTCGGTTAGTTGGTATTTGACTTATGACCCTCTTGTCTTACCTATTTATGTATCCACTCTGGTTGGGGACTTTGTGTTGGTTGATAAAGTCTACCGGTCTTGCTTAGTTACTTTCATAGGGTACAACACGTGGAGAGACTTGATAATCCTGGATATGTTAGACTTTAATATTATATTGGGTATGACTTGGTTGTCTCTGTACCACGTGATCTTGGATTGTCATGCCAAGACCGTTACCTTAGCCATGCTTGGGATTCCTAGACTTTAGTGGAGGGGTACTCCTAGTCCCACCCCGAAGAAAATTATTTCTTATCTCCTCATGAAGAAACTAGTTGACATGGGATATTTGGCCTACCTGGCCCATGTTTGTGATACCAGTGTTGATTCTCCATCCCTCGAGTCTGTTCCTGTTGTATGTGAGTTTACGAAGGTATTCCCTACCGATTTGCTGGGTATGCCACCTAATCGTGATATTGATTTCTACATTGACTTAGAGCCTGGCACTCGCCTTATTTCTATTTCACCTTATAGGATAGCACCTGCTGAGTTGAGGGAGTTGAAAGAGCAGTTGCAAGACCTTTTGAGTAAGGGGTTCATTAGATCGAGTGTCTCCCTTTGGGGTGCTCCAGTGTTATTTGTAAAGAAGAAAGACGGTACGATTAGGATGTGCATAGATTACCGTCAGTTGAACAAGGTCACTATTCATAATAAGTACTCGATTCCTTGTATTGATGACTTGTTCGACCATCTTCGGGGTGCTTCGGTATTTTCAAATATTGATTTGAGGTTAGGCTATCACCAACTGAAGATTTGGGCCGAGGAAAAATTTCAAAGACGGCCTTTAGGACTCGTTATGGTCATTATGAGTTCCTTGTGATATCTTTTGGGCGTATAAATGCCCCGGCAACTTTCATGGACTTGATGAATGAAAATTTTAAGTCATACTTGGATTCCTTCGTCATTGTCTTTATCGATGATATATTAGTGTATTTGAAGGGTAAGGAAGAGCATAAGCAACATTTGAGAATTGTTCTGGGATTATTGAGAGAGAAGGAGTTGTATGCCAAATTTTCAAAATGTGAGGGTTTTGAAGGAGGGGATTATGGTTGATGCCAAGAAGGTTGAGATTGTTAAAGATTGATCGAGGCCCATGAGTGTGACTGAGATTCGTAACTTTGTAGGGTTGGCCAGTTACTATTGCTGGTTTGTGAAAGGATTTACTACCATTGGATCTCACCTAACTAAATTGACTCAGAAGGAGGTTCCTTTTCAGTGGTCGATGCTTTTGAGGAGAGCTTTCAAAGCTCAAGACTTTGTTGACTATGAATCCAGTTTTGGCATTACCCGTGGAGGGTAAGGATTACTCAGTCTATTATGATGCATCTCGTATTGGTATGGGCGCTGTATTGATGCAGGAGGACAAGGTCATTACCTATGCTTCCAGACAGTTGAAGATCCATGAGAAGAACTACCCTACCCATGATTTGGAGTTTTTAGGGATGATTTTCGCTTTGAAAATTTTGAGACATTACCTATATAGTGTCTATTGTGAGGTGTTTACCGATTATCGTAGCCTACGACACGTATTCAGTCAGAGAGATCGCGATTCTAGGCAGTGTAGATAGATGGAGCTTCTGAAGGATTATGCTATCACTATACTTTACTATCTGATTAAGGCTAATGTGGTGGTTGATGCCTTGAGCTGCAAGGCAGTGAGTATGGGTAGCATAACTCAGTTGGTTATTTCGGAGCGCCCCTTGGCCATAGAGGTTCAGACTCTGGCTAACAGTTTTATGTGATTGGATCTTTCACATCTGGTAGAATTTTAGCGTGTGTTGAGGCGAGGTCGTCTCTCTTAGAGTAGATTAAGGCCTAACAGTTTGAGGATGCTCAGTTATGTAAGATTCGTGATAAGGTGTTGCGTGGTGAGGCCAAGGAGGTCGTACTTGATGATAATGGGGTTCTGAAGATTAAGGGGCGTGTGTGCGTTCCTCATATTGATGGTTTGATTCGTTTGATTTTGGAAGAGGCCCATAGTTCCCGATATTTCATTCATCCTAGTGCTACTAAGATGTACCGTGATTTGAGGCAGGACTACTGGTAGGGTGGATGAAGAGAGATATTGCAGATTTCATGGCCTAGTGTGGGAATTGTCAACAAGTTAAGTACGAACATCAAAGACCTAGTGGTGTGCTTAAGAGGATGCTCATTCCCGAGTGGAAGTGGGAAAGGATCACCATGGACTTTGTTATAGGTCTTCCGAAGACCTTGGGTAAGTTTGATTCAGTTTGGGTCATCGTGGATAGGCTGACTAGGTCCACACACTTCATTATGGTTCAGGTTACTTATAATGCGGAGAAGTTGGCTAGGATTTACATCTGTGAATTTGTGCGATTGCACGGGGTTCTTATTTCTATCATCTCCGATCGAGGTCCTCGATTTACTTCCCATTTTTTGCGGACATTGCAGGCAGAGTTGAGTACTCAGTTGGATCTTTATACCGCTTTTTACCCCAGACTGATGGACAGTCCGAGAGGACTATTCAGGTGTTTGAGGATATATTGAGAGCAAATGTTATTGACTTCGGTAGTCATTAGGACCAGGTTTAACCCTTGGTTGAATTCGTGTACAATAATAGCTACCATTCCAGTGTCGATGTGGCGTCGTTTGAGGCTTTATATGGTAGGACGTATCGTTCTCCTATAGGATGGTTTGATGCTTTTGAGGTCCGGCCGTGGGGTACAGATTTGTTGAGGGAGTCTTTAAACAAGGCGAAGCTTATTCAGGAAAAGCTTCTAGCAGCTCAAAGTTAGTAAAATATGTATGCGGACCGAAAGGTCCGAGACTTGGAGTATATAGAGGGTGAGCAGGTTCTTCTGAATATATCACCCATTAATGGTATGATGCGATTTGGAAAGAGTGGCAAGTTGAGCCCGAGATACATTGGTTCATTTAAGATTCTCCATCGTATTGGTGTTATTGCGTATGAGTTGGCTTTGCCACCAGTCCTATAGGGTGTTCATCCAACTTTCCATGTGTCAATGCTGAAGAAAGACCATTCAGATGGGTCTTATATCATCTGTTGGGATTCGGTGTTGATGAGAATCTATATTATGAGGAGGAGCCTATAACGATTCTAGATAGGCAGGTTGGGAAGTTGAGATCCAAGGAGTTAGCTTCTGTGAAGGTGCAATGGAATCATCATCCGGTTGAGGAGGCTACATGGGATACCGAGTCTGATATGCGTATCAGATATCCCCAGTTATTTGTTGACTCATATACTTTTCTCCAACTTTCTTTCCTTGTCACTCGAGGATGAGCGATTGTTTAATTGGTGTCTAATGTAACGATTCATTGAGTCGTTATGTGCGTTTTGACCATTTTACCCCTATTGGCCCAATTTCCGAAGTTATTGGAGATCCTAGTAGAAGTTGAGAAATTAGATCCTTTAAGCGAGAGTGGTTGACCAATAGTTGACTTTTGGGTAAATGGACCATTTTCGAAATTTTGTCGATTTCAGAAGGTCCGGAGGGTCGTTTATGACTTGGTGGGGTGGTTGGTTAGATTCTTGAGACACTCGGGAGCATTTTTGGTATTGGGTTGGAAAGTTAGTTTTTGGCCATGGGGTTGACTAAGTAAAATAGACCTCTGATGGAAATATCAAGACCAAAAGTAAGTCTGTAGCGTATTTTTATGTGTGCATGCATGTTTGTTTTGTGTTATTTGGCTTTCGAATGGTTCCCGAGGGTCGAGTTAAAGTTGGTGAGAAAACAACAAAATTTGGTTCTGCTGTTTGGTTTCTTTCATCGCATTCGCGAGGAAGCGTGTGTCTGGGAAAGGTGAGTCGCGGTGCATCACAATCGCGAGGTCTCTTTCACGATCGCGATGAGTAATTCAGTGACCGGGTCAGGTAATCCTTCGCGAACGTGAGCGGGGTCTCGCGAACGCAAAAGAGGCGTTGTATCAGCTGGGCTAAAAAGCCCTAGACGAGTTTTAGGCCTCATTTTCCATCCTCCAAGTTCTTAGTACAGTTTTGGGGAGATTCAAGGTGTTCTTTCAAGGCTCTTCTCATAGGTAATTCCTAAATCCTAAACCTAGTTATTTCTATTAGTATATTATGTTATTTTAGACTTTAATACATGTTTTGGGAGTGGGAAAAGAGGGTTTGACTCGTTGAATAAGAGGGCTTAAATTGGGGAATTAGGGGTTGTGAATTAGATTATGGCAATGGATATTATATATTAGTGATGTAATGGACTAGTAGATGTTAATTTAATGACCAATTTCATGTTTAAACCTTTCGGAGATTTGGGAAAAATTCTAGAATTTATATCAAATTGGGGTGGGGGGGGAGGGGGTTTGACTTGAATATTGTATTTGACCTATTATTGATCTATTTGGCAATTGGAGAGTAGAATTGAACTTTTAGAATGTTGGTTTACCAATTTCACCCTTTAATTACAGTTTTACCCTCGTGGGCCCACTTTTCCTATTTTTCCGCAGTTGGTTGGATTCGTGGAATAGTCTAGCGTTATGAGTATTGTTAGTTTGTGTTCTAACTTAGATTTCAATAATGATTAGACTTTGAGTATTATCGAGACCCGTAGAGAGGCAAGGCTCCTTTGTGATCGTGTGTGGCTCCCGCTTGGCATCTAGGTAGGTTACGGCTTACCTTCTCGTTAGACTTCGGTTAGCGATACGTATGTATAGTTAGTTACTGTCTGAGAAATCATGTTAGGCCTTCGGGTATGAAGTTGGGATGGATTACTTAGGTTTGGTATTGTTGACTGGTTTGTGAGCTTATCGCCATATTTGCTATGTTTTGTGACTTGTGTTTGCATTTATCTCGCTCTTGGTATCTCACTTATCATCATAATTGGAAAGATAATGAAAATTGCTTGAAATTGTGAAACGTATTTTATGACCAGTGCAACTGATATCTTTCATGGCATACATTCTTATTTATATGATGATTTGTTATGAACTGTGACTGGAATGATGAAAGTGAGAGCGTGCCTCCGATGTCTTTGTTGGAGAGCATAAAAGAGATATGAGTGTTCGATGCCGAGGTCTTCACCGGATCGGAGGAGTGTCCGATTCCCGAGGTCTTTTGCGGGATCAGGGGTGCATGAACTTTGTGGGTCCCCCATGGGTCATGACTGACGAGACGTAGAGATATTCCGCCCAAAGCATGTGTGTACGAAGATTACATTTTGGCATTGCATTGCATATTTACTCATCATTATATTCATATATTTCTTGGATTATGTACTTGACTCTCTATACTTGGGTGTTGTTTTTGGACTATGATACTACTTGTACTTGATTGCGAGCATGTCTATTTTTCAATTTCTTTCATATATATATATATATATATATATATATATATATGTTAGCTAAATGTTGTCAGCCAATGATACCTACCAGTACCAAATTTTTTTACTGATACTTCCTTGCTGCATTCTTTTGAGTGCAGAGTACGTGACCGGTTCCACTTCTACACCTTGAGACTGATCCCGAGGTTGTTATCGAGTCTTCTAGGGTGAGCACTGCTCTGATGTATCCGCTGCCCGGGGACTCCTCCATTATTACTTGTCTTTCCTTTATTTCCTAGACGATATTTCCATTTTGAGACTATGCATTATTTAGACTTGTAGTGATTTGTAGTGACTCTTGTACTGTTCCATATCATTTCCTTTGGGGTTGTTTGGTATTGTACTTCCACATTTATGTTATTATGATTTAATCTTCCATTTATCTTTCTCTATTTACTTTATTATTGTCGCTGAATTATTGATTAAGGAATGGGTTCGCTTATCGAGATGGTAATGGTATGTGCCCGCATGACTTGATGATTTTGGGTCGTGACAGAACTAATAGAAAGCAATTACTGGAACTTATATCTCTCACTGGTACAAGGCTAATAGAGCCCATTGATATACAAGAGGAAGTGATCACACTCTATAAAGGGCTTATGGGCACTGCTTCTACCTCATTACCTGCTCTGAATAATGTTGTCATGAGAAAAGGGCATGTCTTATCTCAGGCTCAACCACTTGAACTATGTAAAGAGGTGACTACAAAAGAAATATATGAGGCCTTGAAGAATATTGGAGATGACAAAGAACCAGGCATAGATGGATATAATGCTCATTTTTTTCAAGAAGGCATAGCCTATCATCAATCAAGATGTCACTGATGTTGTTAAGGAATTCTTTCACACTGGTATAATGTATAGACCTATCAATTGAACTGCTATTACCTTGGTACCAAAAACTGCAGCTCATGTTACTATCAAGGAATACAAACCCATTGCCTGCTGCTCAATTCTGTACAAAATCATTGCTAATGTAGTGGCCACTAAACTTCAAAAAGTCACTGCTTGTATTATCAGTGAATCACAGTCGAGTTTATTTCTGGTAGGAAGATAGCTGATAATATCATCTTAGCTAATGAACTAGTGAGAGCCTACTCTAGGAAACATATTTCTCCTAGATGCATGATTAAAATTGACCTCCAAAAAGCTTATGATTCTGTAGAATGGGTATTCCTTGAACAAGCCTAGAATCTCTATGTTTTCCTCTTAAGTTCATTGACTGAATTATGGAATGTGTACACACAGTACATTATTCCATTCTAATCAATGGGGAACCAACAGAAGCTTTTAATGCTGCTGAAGGACTCAGACAAGGAGATCCTATTTCCTCATATCTATTTGTCATTGCTATGGAGTACCTCAATAGATGTTTCCATACTCTTGAGGAGAAAAAAGAGTTCAAATTCCACCCCAAATGTGCTAGACTAGGGATCACTCACTTCTATTTTGCAGATGATCTCTTACTCTTTGCTAGAGGAGATACTGAGTCTGTTGCTTCACTGTATGACTGTTTCCAAATATTTTCACAAGCTTCTAGATTACAGGCAAATGTTAGTAAGAGCTCTTTCTATTTTTAGTGGTATCACTAAGGCAGTTCAGAATACTCTGCTACAAAAAATTGGATTTAGCATGGGAGAACTGCCTTTCAAATACTTAGGCATTCCCTTGTCTACCAAGAAGCTTTGTGTCCTGCAATGGGCTCCTCTGATTGACAACATAATTACAAGGATATCATCATGGACTGCTAGAAAGTTGTCATATGCAGGGAGAACACAGTTGGTGCAATCTGTTTTATTTGGAATTCAATCATATTGGTCTCAACTATTTGTTATACCTGCAGCAATGCTTAATGTGATTGATGGTTATTGAAGAAGTTTTATATGGTCAGGAACCAATACCATCACCAAAAGGGCTTTAGTAGCTTGGGAAAGGATGTGCTTACCAGTTTCTATGGGTGGATTGAATCTTATTAATATGCAAGTCTGGAATCAGGTTGCACTTGCTAAAACTTGTTGGGATCTTGCTCACAAAACTGATAGGCTGTGGATTAGATGGATCCACAGCTTCTATACATCAACCCTTTATCACTGTCTCATGCCCAAAACAGGCATCAGGGATGGTTAAACAGATCATATATCAGCAGATAGGGAGGCATCAGCAGGTGACCATTAGAACTCTATATTTATCACTAATTGGAGATATGCCCAGAGTTCCATGGAAGAATTTAATGTTTACAAATGGAGCAAGGCCTAAGGCTAAGTTCACATTATGGCTCCAACTGCAGAACATATTGATGACTACAGACAGACTCATCTCTTGGGGGATTGATGTTGACCAGAGTTGTGTCAAGGACATATGGAATCTAGAGATCATTTATATCTTCATTGTCAATTCACTCAGAACTTATGGCAAAGGCTTCTAGTTTGGCTACAGAGATCATGCCCTATTGTTGCTACATGGAATCATCATACGGATTGGCTGCTGATGCATACCAAAGGCAGAACACATGATGCACAAATACTGAAGATTGTCTATACAGAGTTTGTTCATACAGTTTGGATAAAAAGTAATTAGAGAACTTTTGAAAATTGAGCTACACAGTGGATAGTTTTTGGTAAAAGAGAAACCTTATGTTAGTAATGTGAGGGCCAGGCCAGGCATTAGGAGCAAGCTACAACAGTTTGTAATTTAGTATTATGTATAGGTTTACTTGTTGATAGCTTTGAGTCTATGTTTTTTTGAGATAGCTATACTGTGTGTAGATGGCTATGGTTTTGTAATTATGCACTTGGTGATTAATACAAAAAGTTAGTTATCAAAAAAAGGGCACTGGTTTAATATTTTTATTGTGATTTTTCTATTTACCAAAATAGACAATAAGAATATATGGTAGAATTAGATTAAAATGGTATTTAAGTCAATCAATATTTTTGAAATATTTTTGTCATTTAACATTGTTATTGATGCTTTTATAGTATTTATTAATAAGAATTTTATTTTTAAATAATAAAAAAATTATTTGTCAATTTTGGATCATTGTGTTGTAGATTTATTATTGTTTTAATTCTTTCCAACCACATCTCTCTCTCTCTCCTTCAGTCTTTCTCTTTCTCTCAAATATTTTCTTAGTTATATGTTATAGTTATGTAGTGTAGTTTGCAAATAAATTTAAAAATCCATAAATACAAAACTTTGAGGTGTTTCCGACAACGATTATACGTTCGCGCTAATCTGGTGTTTATTTAAATTATTAGGGTGAGCATAATATAAATTGTTAATTATTAGGTGTATTCTTAATATAGGTTTTTAGGTTTAAGAAGTATATTAGAAAAGAAATAGAATTAGAGCTTATTAAGGATATAAAAATTGTTCAATATGAATGTGCTTTACACTTTATTTGCAGTTAATCATCACAAAAGACATTAGAGAATTTAGTTGTTTCGATTTTGGCGTATCTTTATTTACCAAAAGAAATAAAATTAATCATCTAAATTAAGATATGTTTTTTGAAAAATCGTGTCCTTCAATTCCAGTCAATTTTTATCACTTCACGATAATCCGATTTCACAGTGAAGTTTTAATACATGTACACAGAGTTTAGCTACATTCCTTCTGAATTAGTACATGAATTAGATGAACAAACTCTTACTTAGATCACAGCATATTTAAAAACGTAAAGAAATAAATTGGTATGTTCAAAATCGTGAAAAGAAATAAGATTAAATTCCTAGAAGTAATTAAATAGGACTAAGTATGTCCCAATTCCTAAATTGGTATGTTCAAAAAAAGGGAAGAAGTAGAATTACGTTCCTAATAGTAATAGATTTTTTTTCTTGAACAGCAATAGTAATACGATTAAGTATACGTATGTCCCAGTTCCTAATTCTTTTAGATATTTAGGTTTAAATAGTATGTTAAAAAAGAAATTGGATTATAGCTTATTAACGGTATAAAAGTCATTCAATATTTTAAAAATATTTTGGTTAATCAACATTTATACTCATGCTTTTATAATAAAATATAAATATAGATAGATAGTATAGAATTATCGAACTAACCTTCGTGGTCCAAGATGACTCTCGGGGGTCGTGTCACACCCCAAACTAGGGGGTGTGGCCGGCACCCGGTGCCACACTGGCCCGAGCATACCACTCAGATAACCAGACATGAATAAGAACACCATATGAGGGCCGACAAGGCCACACTTTGTAAGATAAGGATGAAACTCAACCTGTGATGGTAACGTAAGAGGATCAACCCGACATATATATATAAACAGGGCTGACTAAGCCGCAACAAAAGATAGTCAGGGCGACAAGGCCATACATCAACAATTGTACATACTAGACAAGTCTATGAGCCTTTACGAGTACCACTACTATCATATGGTCGGGACAGGTCCGCGACCTACCCACTATGTACATCTCTATGAAAAACATACTCAACATATGACCAAAAGCTCCGGGAAATACGAAGCTCACTCCCTGACGGCTGAACTTGACAGCTCCTAATGAGGTGGCCTAGCAGATCCCCTATCAGAACCTGCGGCATGAACACACAACACTCCCGACAAAAGGGACGTCAGTACGAAAGAAATGTACTTGCATATAAAACATGAATAACAATATGAAAATGTAAGTTGTAAAGAAAGGCATAAAAATAATATCATATTCTAATAACCTGCGTGTCACGTAGGGCGAACAATGACACTTGTGTATAGCAACTGAGCGTGGCCAATGGGCCGGGATCGGGTCCGTCGGGTCGGGACCGGCGGGATCGGGTCGAGCGAGACGGGGGAGGGGCGATATCGGGTCTGGTCGGGATCGGCGGGATCGGGACAAGCGGGATTCGCTGTCGTCCCGTCCCGTTTCCGATCCCGTCGGAGTCGAGTCGGGTCGGGATCTTTTTTTTTTGCACTTAATTTAATAAATAACACACACACACACACATATATATATATATATATATATATATATATATATATATATATATATATATATATATATATATAAACTCAAAAATTAAACAAGATAGTGTAATAAAAACATCTCAAGGTTATTTTTATGCCTCTTATATTATTTAATAGACATATGATTTTTTTTGTAATACAAATACAATTGTCAAAATTGCAATTTTGTGGTGTTGTTCAAAAGTTGCAAATTACATAGTAAACTTGCAATTAAAAAAATTACACTTTGAAAAAAACCTGTTCTAGTTTCTTGATAATTTCATGTGGTTCTTCGGTTGGAATTGGTATTTGTTGGTCAAATTGCTCCACGTCGCTTCCACCACCTCGGATAAGATTTCGTTGTAGTTTTCGTCTTCTTCTTCATTGATCTCCGATTGACCGCATCTTCTCCGCTCCGCTCGTATCCAATCTCTGAATAATACTACAATCTCCAAGTTGTCTCCGGCTAATGAGTGTTTGTGTTGTCCTATTTGATATCTGCCGGCAAAAAAAAGCGCTTTCAGACACCGTTGATGACGCTTGAATGTTCAAAACATCTCGGGCCATCATTGAAATTATCGGAAAGGTCTTCTTAAAGATTTTGGATTTGTTCATAATGATCAAATTATATCTGGTCTTGTTTCCACCTTTCCAGTCATTCTCGATACAATTTTAAATATTGTCTTCTCATTCCCCCTCCAGTATTTCAGCAAGTCTTCACGTCCTTCTTTATTGAGAACTGCTTGGTACGGTACAGAATCCTGCAAAATAAAAATATCAAACTCGCTAATTTGGTTAGTAGCGGTACGACCCCACATTCTATTTCTGAGGCTTTCAATACTAACCACATAAACATCATGTCTTTTGTGAGGTTGTGTTGAAGAAGAAGAAGATGATATGGAAGCCGGTAGGTTGCTAGCCCTTTCTTGTTGGTAAAACCTATGTACTTTTTTGCATTCGTCTTCTACGCTAGACAACACTTCTTCTTTAGTTTGTTCAATAGGTGGTGGGTGATTTGGATTTTTGGGACTTGGAGGTGGTAGTACTGCTATACAATCGTAAATAGTTTCAATAAGTGATTTAGTACCGTCCATTTTAATAGTCGGATTTAATACAACACCAATAATATAAATAGTGGGAATAGGAATAAAATATTTTTTTATTTTGATAAACATTTTTTAATAGTTGTCTTATAAGCTGGTTTATCCATATATTCATTAAGCAGTAAAAATATTATAGCTATATAAAACAACATAGTTGAAATAGTAGGATAATATATACTGAAAAATTCTTTTGTTTCTTGAAAAAATTTCTCTAAAAATACAATAAGTTCTGAAATTTTTCCCTAATCGTTATCTACAACCATATCAGCTGGATTTTGATTATGAGAGTTAAAAAAAATGTTATAGGTTTTCTATAGTCATAAGCAACAGGTAGTTGCTCATATAAATAATTCCACCTAGTTGGTACTTCTTCTGGAATTTTTCTATAAGGTAGTTGACAATCGTGACAAGTTTTTTTATATTCTTTTCTTCGTTGTATTCTATTATTTTTTAAAATAAAGTTTATAGAAAATTGTATTTTACTAAGAATGTCTTCAAAAAATGATAGACCATCCTTTAAAACTAAGTTATATATATGGCACACATATTTATATGAAAATGATCTGGAAAAGATGGAGTTAAACTATTTTTAAAAATTGTAATAGCGTAATTGTTAGAAGAAACGTTATCTAATGTAATAGTCATAATTTTATCAGTTATTCCGTAATAATCGCACACTTGATAAATATTTTATGCAATAAAAGTACCAGTGTGCCTATCAGCATGATATCTATACGCTAAGATACATTTTTGCATAGACCATTTATAATATATCCAATGACAGGTTACCGTTAAATAATCATGGTCGTTAGTACTACGGTCTATATCAGAAGTAATAGTCATTTTGTCATTAAAATGATATAATGAATAACGTAAATATTGTTGATATTCATGTGCAAATTTAAATACATCTCTCTTAACAGTTGATCTAGGAAAACCGTTAAAAGCAGAATTATACATATCTCTAATGTAATGAATAAAACCGGGAGATGAAGGAAATGAAAAAGGCAAACCCTCCACAGCAACTAATTTTGCTATTGCTTCCCTATCTCTATGTTTATCGTATTTAGGGCCTACAATTCCCCCGTCATAGGGTTAATTTGACCTTGTACTTGGTCCGGGACAGTATGTGAACCTTGTCCCGATGGAGCGGACGTTTGCGCACCCGGTTTTGAAGCCTCGTATTGGGCATACCTAGCTGGATGAGCCCTTGATACGTGTCTCATTAAACCCCCCGTCCCACCGTGACCTTTTCCAGTTTTAAATTTTAAAACATCTTTACAAATTTTACATCTAGCTACTTGATTCTCTACGTCCCTATCAAAAAATGTCCATGCATCTGATTTTAATGGTCGTTTTGCTGGACCTCGTCTCATACTAGGGGGAATATGAGGCATTTCAGTTGAAGGTGCACTAGTGGGTGTGTTGTCATCTACATTAGTGGGTGTATCATCTAGATCATCGTCTACATTAAAGTCTTCTTGAGTTCCAAAAAATAGCTCCTTGTCTAAATCTAATGGTATTGTAGGAAAATGTTCAGTATCAGCAAAATCATCATGTGTAGGAATATGATTCTGTCTAGAAATAGGACCCTTGCCCTTATTGCCCTACTAGAAGAAGCATGACCCCTACCCGTAAGCATACGTTTAAATTTTTTCATTATAAATTTATACTTATACTAATAAATAATTAAAGTAAATGAAATTATGTGCGCTAAATAAAATAAACAGAAAATAATAATTTAATGAAGGAACGAATGTACCAAACGCCGACATAACGTCAACGTGTAATCGAGAGGTTGAAAATTGAAACTTTGCTCGATGGAAGATCCTCAAGCTAGTTGTCAACTTCACTCCCAAATGAATGAATAAAATTGAATATTTAGTAGACAATGTAGACTTGTAGAGAGATAGATTGAGAGATTAGAGAGATTGTAGAAAGATTTGTGCGAAAGATGAAGAGAAAATGGGGTATTTATAGTTGGAAAATTGGGTTAAAGTGTAAATATAATAACTTATGGGTTAAAAATAAATATTAAGGAGGTAGGGGAGTTGGGGGAGGCCAAAAATGGTCATTGCACAAAGGCCAAAATGTAAAATGGTCGTTGGTGCAACAACTATTTTTGCAAAGGGGAGCATAGGGCGGGATCGGGGCGGGACCGGGTCGGGCCTGGCGGGCTGGGATTGGTCAGGACGAGACCATGTCCCATTCCGGTTCGAGTCCCGATACCTCAAATTTTTTTCTTAAGAAAGTCGGGTTCGAGGAGGGCCCGGGCCCATCCGGCCTACATGCCAGCCTTAATAGCAACTATGGTTGTAATCTGCCTTCGACTTATGACCCGATGTGTAATATGTCACTACCCTCAGGTATGCAATGAGGTGTATGTATGGATGCATATATAAATGCCTAGTCACCGACTATAGCTCGGCGCAGTGTGTATAATACATATGTACAACTTCCCCATGTTGGTCATAACAATGGTGTGTGTGTGTGTGTATATATATATATATATATATATATATATATATATATATATATATATATATATATATCGGTATATAACTACCCACCGGCATAGGTTCGATGGTATGGATATCGTACTGTAATGATAATGGCACTTATGGCCTTTTTGGAATTCAAAATCTTTGACTTTACTTCGGAACTCAACGATTAACTCCTTGGACGTTCCCTTTTTGGAGGCTTATGATATTGTGGACAAGCAACTAACCAATCAATGATTATGAGTACAACAATAACAAGAAGCGACTCGCGACAAAGGATAAACGATATACAAATAGAATGAAGCTTTCAATGTTTCTTTTGAAAATGATAAATACTTTGGTTTTCATGCTTTTGAAAGAAAGGCCTTACATACCTGCGTCGCTTAGTAAGTGATATCACGCAAACTCCCGAATGTTTTACGAGTTATTATCTACAAAATATAGAGGTTTTGTATTCAGATACGATCGACAAACTAAGAATCAATTCATTAGGACAATTTGACGAACACATAGGATGCATACTTCTCTAGTTATGGTGTTTATGGCTTTTTACCCATGTCACATAATCTTTTTTAATAGAACACCAATATAAACATAACAACAATAACAACCACGACATCACCATACTTAATCCATATCTTTTAACACCACATCCTTCAATTCAAGCTATGATCATCTCCAAGTTAACTTAGGAAATAATCAGGTTCATAAGAGTTCTTTCATGAGGTTTTAACTCAATTATCAGAAGTTTTATTTATACATAATTCTCAACAAAGCTATGATAATATTAAGACTATCAAGAAAATCAATAACCTACCTTGAATAAACCAAGACAACTTGCACCATAACCTTATTTCCAAGCACCAAGAGGATCCTTACTCCATCTTGCTTCTAAGAGGTTCTCCAAGCTTTTCAATCATGATCTAAGGATGATTTGCCTTCAATATGATATCAAATAGTTCCTTAATGACCTAAGAACCCTAAGTAGGAGCTTGAGAGTGTTTGGGAAATGTTTAGGTCGAATTGGAGATGAAATGAAGAGATCACCGTCCAAGGCTTTAAATAGGGTCACCCACCGCCTCTCATATGCGGCTGGGTTTGCGCCGCATAACCCAATGCACATGATGGAAGTATGGTTGGAAAGTTGGGGCTTTGATCTGTGGCCTGATCCATGAAGCGGATTTACTTCCGTGGGGCGAAAGGCTTAGCGTATCGCCTAAATTTTGTCAAACTTTACCGAGATGTACTTTCCTTAATCCAATTGATTTCCAATCTTCTGTATGCCTCCGTAACACTCATATAAGTCGTATGTGACCTTCGGGAAGGGTCTCGAGTTGTTGGAGCTTAAATCGACTAACTATACCGATCGCACGAAGAATTGCGGGGTGTAACATCCTTCCCCCCTTAAGAACATTCTTCTCGAATGTTGAGGAATAAAACTAAGTCTTGTAACGCTTGAGTCTTAACAAATTTCAGCAGAGTTTCATCTATAAATAGGACTATTCTCAAACCTTCTAAGCAACCAGAACCAACACAAAGGCAACACAGGGCCACATGCTATATCTTTGGCCTCACACGACTACAACTATACCAATAATGCAAAAGTTAGCTATAACTCACCTTATATATCTCCATCGCAAGTTTGGGTTGCCCCGGTTCCGCTCTAGTTGTCGTGATCGCCTGAATAAGGTATATAGAATACGAAGTAAATATACTATAACTCAAGAGTAGGGAAAAGTGAATTATACGATGCCAATATGAACATGTGGTTTGGAAGAGGTAAGGATACTTAGATTTCATATCTACTTAGGCCTCACAAGTCATCTCTTCTACATTGTTATTTCTCCATAGCACTTTGACAGAGGCGACTTCCTTAGTTCTCAGCTTCCAAACTTGACGATCTAGAATGGCTACAGGATTTTATTCATAAATTAAGTCCTCGGTAATCTGTACATCCTCCATGGGGGTGATGTATGAGGGATCTCCTATACATCTGCGAAATATTGATACATGAAATACCGGGTGAACTGCTTCCAATTCTGAGGGTAATTCAAGCTCATAAGCCACTCGCATATCCTACGAATAATTTTATATGGCCTGACGTATATGGGGCTGAGTTTTCCTTTCTTGCTGAATCTCATAACACCATTCATAGGTGAAACCTTTAGGAATACTCAATCATCAACTGCGAATTCCAAATCACAACGTCGAACATCTGAATAAGATTTTCGTCGACTCTGGGTAGTCACTGAGTGCTCTTGGATTAGCTTCGCCTTTTCCATTACTTGTTGGACCGAATCGGGACCTAGTAATCCAGCTTCACTCACTTCAAACCAGCCAATCGGGGATCTACACTTTCATCCATAAAAGGCCTCATACGGGGCCATATTGATACTGGAATGATAGATGTTATTGTAAGCAAACTTGATAAGGGGAAAATGATTATCCCAGCTACCTTTGAAATCCAATACACAAGCCCATAACATGTCATCGAGCGTCTGGATTGTGCGCTTGGCCTGATCGTCAGTCTGTGGATGGAAGGTTGTACTAAGGTTCACTTGGGTGTCTAAACCTTTCTGAAATGACTTCCAACAGTTAGCTGTAAACTGAGCACCCATATCGGATATAATGGAGACTGGAACGCGATGTAATCGAACTATCTCCTAAATATAGAGATTAGCATAATCTCTGACTGAGAAAGTAGTGCGAACAGGTAGAAAATGGGCTGATTTCATAATCCTGTCAATGATAAACCAAATGGAATCAAATTTCCGATAAGAACGGGCAAACCGGTGGCAAAATCCATATTGATCATTTCCCATTTCCAAGTTGGGATTTCTATATTCTGAATCAAGCCCCCATACTTTTGATGCTCGATCTTAACTTACTGACAATTCGGGCATTGAGCTACAAATGATGCGATATCTTTCTTCATGTCATTCCACCAGTAAACCTGTCGGAGATCATGGTACATCTTTGTCGAGCTAGGATGGATCGAATACCTGGATTGGTGGATCTCAGCCATAATTGCTCTCGGAGTCCTCATGTGTTTGGCACATATAGTCGACCTTGGTATCTAAGAACTCCATCTCATGCGAGTTATAGTATCAAATCTTTTGCAGGGGAATCCCTTCATTCATTCTGACTAGCTCAGGATCGTCAAACTGTCTTACCTTCACCTCTGCAACTAGAGATGATTATGCGGTATTCTGAACCACCGCACCTCTACCATTCGTATCCAATAATCGTACATTCAAGCTAGCTAGGCGATACAACTCCTTAGTCATCTCCAACTTGTTGGCCTTGACATGATTCAGGCTTCCCATAGACTTACGGCTCAAGGCATCAGCTACGACATTCGCCTTACCGGAATGGTATAAAATATCAACATCGTAATCATTTAATAGTTTAAGCCACTTTCGTTGCCCTAAATTCAGCTCATTTTGCCGAAATATATACTGCAGACTCTTATGGTCTGTAAATATGTCAACATGGACTCCATATAAATAATGAAGCCACATTTTAGGGCATTACCATCGACAACTCAAGATCACGAGTCAGGTAGTTTAACTCATGCTTCCTTAATTGCCTCGAAACATATGTTATAACCTTCATGTGATGCATCAGAACACATCCTAGGCCAATTCTGGAGGCGTCACAATAAACCACATTGCCCTCAATTCCTTCAGGAAGAGCCAATACAGGTGCGGATGTCAACATGTTCTTCAATTCCTGGAAACTGCGCTCACACGCTTCTAATCACTGAAACTTGACTGCCTTGTGAGTAAGCTTGGTCATATGTGCGGAGATAGAAGAAAAACCCTCCACAAATCTCTGATAATATCCTGATAAGCCCAAGAAGCTACGTACTTCAGTAGGGGTTGTGGGCCTCGGCCAATTCTTTACGATCTCAATCTTATGATTATCCACCTTGATACCTTCTGAAGAGACAATATGGCCCAAAAAGGCAACAAAGTTCAACCAGAACTCACATTTAGAAAACTTGGCGTACAACTTACGATATTGGAGCGTCCGTAACACCACTCGGAGATGATCTGCATGATTTGCCTCAATCCGCGAGTACACCAAGATATCGTCAATAAATACGATCACGAATATATCTAAAAATGTCTTAAAGACTTGATTAATTCAATTCATGAAGGCCGATGGCGCATTAGTGAGTCCAAAAGACATCACCCAAAACTCGAAAATGTCCACACTTGGTTCGAAAGGCGGTCTTCGGGATATCTTTCTCCTTTACCCTTAACTGGTGGTATCCCGATCTTAAATCAATCTTCAAAAAATACTTAACACACTGCAACTGATCGAATAAATCATCGATCCTCTGGAGTGGATACTTATTCTTGATAGTGACCTTGTTCAACTGCCTGTAATCGATACACATCATCAGGGAACCGTCATTCTTACGAACAAACAATACTGGCGCGCCCCACAGTGAAGTGCTAGGCCTGATAAAGCATTTTTCCAATGAATCCCTCAATTGATCCTTCAATTCCCTTAGCTCGGCAAGAGACATTCGGTAAGGAATGATAGATATTAGTTGCGTATCAACTCCCTCTCTGCATTTCTATTCTCTCGAAGCTGAAGCTTATGGTCCTCGACACTCTGAGCATGGGCCTGTATCCTGGCAATATCCATGTCCCTATTCTGGGAGGTTGTCGTACACTCGCTAATCAGATGCGGATCCAAACCTGAGACGAATCGATGAACTTGACCCCTCATCGTATCCACGATATTCGGGGCATACCTGGTCAGAGAATCAAATTGCAAACTGTAATCCCGAACACTCTTGCCCCTCTGCTTGAGGTTTAAGAAGCACTCGACCATGGCCTCTCATACCTCTAACGAAAAATAATGATCAAGAAAAGCATCAAATTTCTAGTTTCTCATATGCAATAGATCAAAGAGCTTTTCTAGTTTCTCATTCTTCCTCACAAACAACCGTAGATGCCTTGAAAATTTGTTCTTCTTATTACGACGAGCCTCATTCTCAGTCAATTTCGACTCTTATAATTATTAATTATAGGGTAGTATCAAATTTGTGCAATTTTTAGATAGAAAACAAGGAAAAACACTAAGAAAAAATATAAATTAATTTTCTTGTATATGAGACGTGTCACATCAACTTGTCTAGGTTACAAAAATTATATTCAGATCACCATTTACAAATATCACTTTTACAAATTAGACTTTCATTTAATACCATAAGAAAGCACGAATAGAATACAATTATTCTACAAATAATTTTATGAAACTTATATAGATTTACATTTTCTATGAATCTTATATAGATTTACACTACAAATGATTCTACTACTACTGTTGCTTACAACTAGGGGCGGTAAAATGGGTAAAAAATATAAATATTTGCCCGACCCAATTCATTTCAAATGGGTTGAATATCTAATCCATTTAAAATGGGTCCAATATGAGTTAACCCATATTATCCATTTAAAATATGAGTAACTTAATGAGTAAAATGGATAAAACCCACAACTTTAGTAAAATAAGTTTCTTAAAATTAAGAAAAAATGACTTCCTTAATAACATTATGGAAAACAAGTCCTACAAGTTACATTTCACCAATCACCCCATCACAACCCAACCCACCCCACACCTCTGCCCCTCAACCCACCTCCCAATCACACCAACCCACACCCCACCACCACCCAACTCACCCCTCCATCCCCTTAAAAAATGTCTTTTTAAGTTTTTAATATTTTTTTTGGTTTTCTACACCACTCACCCTCATCCCTACCACCCTATAAAAAAATTAAATTTTATTTAAAAAAAGTTTTAAAATTATTTTATTTTATTTTTACACCTCCCTCCCCCAGACCCCAATACTCCATAAAAAAATTAATTTGGTTTTCTACGCCATCCACCCAACCCACTCCCCATCTCCCCCCTCTCGCATCTCTATCCCTCGTGAATTTTTTACTTCACATATGTTATTTTACTTTTATAAATGCTTATAAAGAATGAAAAATTTGTGTGGTTAAATTTGAAATGGGTGGTAGATGGTGGTTTGGGGGGGGGGGGGGCAAGGGTGCGGGTAAAAAAAATTTAATTTTTTAACAGTAAAATAAAATATATGAATTAAAAAATTTAGGAGGAGGGTGGACGGGAGGAGAGGGGGTTGAGTGAAGCGCTAATATGGAGTAGAGTTAGATTGGGGTGGGTGATTGTGTGTGATAGAGATGAGTGAATATGAAGTGCATTTGAGAGTGGTGATTGGTTGGGGGGGGGGGTGGGATTTGGTTGGGGAGTGGGTGGTGGAGGGTGTGTGCAATGTGGTGGAAATGGTGGGGCTTGGGTGGTATTTCTCAAAAAAATATTTCTTGGAGGTCGTGTCATTGAAAAACTTTTAAGTTTTATTCCTCCCGCAAATGTTGAGGTGCAAGTATATACTAGGAATTGGATCTGCGGACAAGAATGTAAATTCATTTTCTCCATATTAGCTACATGAAACCAACATCTTTAAAATAACTTTAGATAATATGGATATCCATATTATCCGTCGGGTTAATCCATTTTTTATCCGTGTTAAATGTGGGCGGATCGAATAATTGATCTATTTTTGTTTATCCCATTTTTGATCTGTCCATATCCGATCCGACCCGCTCGTTTGCCACCCATACTTACAACAAAGTAATGTAGTTTTTCCTCTGTTTCTTACCTCCCGTTTTAACCAAAATTTCATTAAGAAAAAAAAAGCAAAGAGAATTAGAAAAAAAATGTTTGGATAAGAAAAGATTCCGAAAAGAAAAAAAAGAAATATTTGTTTCATATTTAGATAATTTAATTAGGTTCAATTTTATTATTGGAAGAAGTTTTGAGATATTTTAGGGGCAATTGTGTCTTTAGAATGTATTGTTAATACCATGATTGGCTATACATCAATTACGCAGGATAATAACAAATAGTGTATAATTAATGCATGAGTTATACATATAATGAAAAAATGTATCAAACAAAATATTAAAAATACATAAAATTAATAAATATATTATTTTCTCTATCAGACTCTACCACCAAACGACCCCTCACTTATTAATTGTTTGAATTAAATAAAATAAATTTAAATGTGTGATTGACCATCTTCTTCCTTGCCATCATATCCTCCATTACAAGCCCTACTCCTTTCTCTTTGCTTCAGTAGACCACAACTCAAATTTGAAGAATAAGAACTGTAGATCGAGTTTTTCTCGTCAGTGTGTGTTAATGAAAATGGAGGGTTTTAGAAGTTTCCTTTAGCAATAGAAGAGGGAAATTCGGAAGGATGAATCAGAGTCATTCTCCTAGACCGTGGAGTGGAGATTTTGATTTCGACGGCAGCGATCGTAGATTTGCATTTTCACGGCAAAGTTTCTTTCAGCAATCCAACGATTCTGAAAAGCCTTTGTTCTCTCGAACGGTTTCGAGCATCGATATACCTCCCAATATCTATCCACAAGATGCATCTGGTTCCAATAGGTTTTTTCGAGGTGTAATGTCTGGGAATAAGCAGATGATGAGATTGTTTATGTTGATTTCACTAAATGTAGCTTATTCTACTGCCGAGTTGTTTATTGGCCTTCTCTCTGGCCGAGTAGGTATGCAAGTTTTACTCTCTCTTGAATTTTTGCTCCAGTAATCATCAACACACCCTTACCTTAGATAACTGACACCTGCTCTAAGCCCAAACTTTGACTCACCATGCCACAACAACATCAACAGGTTAATGTTTTAGTGATGCAACAATAAAAAAGCTTTGAGCAATAACAACTAAGCAATTATTTATATCTAGCAATCACGACAGCCGTGTTTGAAATGTAAATACTATTTGTATCGAAATTGAACTAATAGTCTGAATTGGTAAAGTAAAGAATCAGTGCACCATGTGCAAGTTTGTTTTGTCCTACTTAAAGTAATAGTCATGGCTGGTGATAGGAGTAAAAAATACCATGATATTCTTACAATAATGTATCAAAAATATCAACCACAAAGACAAAAAAAAAAGTTCTAAAAGTTATTTTTTTTTTGTAATAGATCAAAATACATTATCATCTTGAAAAAATGCCGTCCTTGACTCCTTGAACTGTTTGCCTGTCTACAATAATAATATTTATAAAATGAAATCCATTGAAAAAACTAGTAATGAAATTTCACTTAATACTAACATGGGCATGAGGAAGAGAATAAGAATTTTGTAAATGTTGAAAAGCATGGAAATCAATAGATTCCTGTAAATGTAGCAAATAAAGTCAATGACAAAAGTTTTCTTGTCAAATATTTTCTTTACGTTAAATGAATGCCTTAATATTACCGTCAACATTTGGGTAAGGATAAAATTAAGCCATCGAAAGAGAAGATACATCTGATTGTTGGCACAAGGTTGTACAAGCTATGATTTGAGGGGCACTTGAGTCAGACTGATAATAATGTTTCTTCGTGACGCTGAACCCTGCCAACATAAACAAGCGAAACAACAACAAACCTAGTGTGATCCCACAAGTGGGGTCTGGGGAGAGGCTGTTTTTGGTAGACCCTCGTCTCAAAAGAGAAGTAAGTAACGCAGGATTGTAAGAAAAGAGGCAGCAAAATAGCAAGATACAAAACAAATGTGGCAACAAATAGTAATACAAGCGAATAAAACAATCAAAGAAATTAACAAGCAAATAAACTGTTAAATAAATAAATAATTGCTTGTATCTTATTTTACAATTGACTTGAAAAATCAAATAAGATGTACCTGATTGAAATGACTTGCATTATCAAGTCTAGTGCTATAATAAATCTGTGTTGATCCAATTTGGTTAGTCGAGTTCGACTTCTTTCCTTGAGCTTTCTTGTGCTTTATGTTCACCTCAAGTGAACTTCTAATCCTCTTTTTGTATGATGCAACCCATCTTTTCTTTTCAAATTTTTGGCTCGCGGAAACATATCACATGCTTCTCCTTGTTTCATTTTTTTAGCTAAGGTAAGTAATTTTATTAATGACGGGGAAACCCCATATAGAACTAGTATATCAAAGAGTAGAGAACATACACGGGTTCTCCTTGTTCATAGCTTTTTGTCGTTTGGTTCAAAGATAATTCTTTTGATCTTGCTTAATATAAACCAAATATTTTTGACAACCCACTTGAAGACTCATAAAATCAAAAGTAGCTTTAGACAATAATCCTACATCTTTTGCGGTATCAGTTAATTCCAGGAGCTTGTACTTGATTTATCCTTCTATGAGATAGCAACATATGAACGGTTAATTGTGAAACAAGAGGTTGATTGTGTTCTATGTCAACTTTAGTAATATGAAACTTTCCGGATGATTGACAGTTGAGATTCTAAGGAATTAGATTCCTGCCATCCTAATAGTATCTAGATCATCAACTATATCAACAGTCCTGTGAATAGGTCTGTTTACACCAAAAACAAAAAAGCAGAAGGCAATTCCATTTGATCTTGTGTACTGAGTTACTCAAATTCTCAAAACACCTGGAATTCCTTTCTTTTCAGATTGTCCACCAAATGCTTGCAGGGACTTCTCCATCTAATCCTTTCTTCTGCCTGGACTCCTGCTTCCACCCAACTAAGAAATGCCTCTAAGACTAATGAAAATTCTCCAAAGCTGAACTGTAACTTTGCAACATAGAATTGTCTGTGGATCTTTAACTTTTCTGCTTTATCATCTCCATGAAAACCTTCTCTGAAATACAATATTTTTTGATGTACTACTCTTCATGAGTACTAAAACCAATTCTTCTTGCTTAATCGTTATAAAAGTTAATTGTATCGTCGTCACTGCCGAATTGAAGACCAAGATTAGGCTCAAAATCAATATGCTATTGGGACTTATTTTGTAGAACTTCTTTGGGTGCAGTATCATACATGCTTCTCAAAGTTATCCTTAAAACTTGAAAAGAACACCAAAGAAACACAGATTAGTATAGTACCAAAATAATAAATAAAAATACATACTGAACAAGAAACCAAATTCAAAAACAAAAATTAATTATTACTCACTAAATAAACACACATTCACCCTATGATTACAATTTTATCTAACGATGTGTTGATGATTACGGGAGAAAAAGTAAAGGCAAAAAAGGTCAGGATATTCACCATGGTTTTGTCAAGAGTTTTTTTGGTTGAATATCCTATAGATTTTAGCTAATCCACTGAATATATTGAAATCTGAACTTTATTAATGTTTCACTAACAGTTCCCTTGTCGGAATCCATAACGAGAGACAAAAAAAGATTATGATTTTCACAATGGTGTTCAAATTAATGTAATAGACAACACTAGATTGCTATTTTCTTGGTGTCTCTGCCCCCCGCGGGGGGGGGGGGGGGTGGCACCTGATTATCCTAATCTTATCAATCTGTATTTCTTTTTTTTTTTCCTGCTTATTCATTTCTTGCTTGGTTTCTCTTATGTAACTTAATTTAACTGTTGGTTAATATCAGGGTTGGTGTCAGACGCATTTCATTTGACCTTTGGTTGTGGCCTTTTGACATTTTCGTTGTTTGCAATGGCCTCTTCTAGAGAAAAACCTGACCGTGTTTACACTTACGGGTGAGGTTTAAACTCTAATCTTCCTATGAAATTATCCGTGTTTGCCTTTTTTCCCGAGCCGTTAATCCTTTTTACTCGTTCATGTTGAAGTCCGTGACTTGTCAGTGGCGTTGTTAAATGGGTAGATACAATTCTTACGCGATGGGGGAAGTATTTTAACGGGTAAATTTGCTTAAGGAAGGAAAAACATTTTAGGTTTTGTCATTGAAGAATTAGACAAAAGAAAAAGTAACATAGAAAGGGAAAAAGATACCTCTCTGTTTTTATCAGTTTGTGAATTCAATAGCTTCTGGATTTTTTTAAAAATGTGTTTTCCTTGTTTAAAAAAATAGCTTTTGCAAAAATTGGAAATGCAATTTTGTAGTTTGTCTAACTTTCACAATTAAGAAATAGCTGACAATTTGTCTAGCATTCCGACCTCTCATAACCAAGTCTGTTCAATTGAACATTTATGACTAATTAGTTGTTTTTTTTTTTTGTTGTTGTTATTGTATTCAGGTATAAAAGGTTAGAGGTTTTGTCTGCTTTCACCAATGCTGTAAGTACATGAAATAATCACAACTTTTTTCTTATAAATTTTACTTCTATTTCTTCCATTAAAAGTGTCTTTTGGCACCTTTTGTATGCTAGCTGCTGTTTATATTTTTAGGATCGCTTGTGTAGCTCTCGCATTGCTTAGCTCTTTACATGGGCAGAACGACCAAGAAGCTATTATCGTGAAATACTTTATATTATAAAATCGTGCAGATGACATGCATATTGGTTGTAACTAGGGGTGGCCAGTGGGTCGGGGCGGGACCAATCCTGTCGTGACGGGGAGGGTCGGGACGCGTTCTCCGACGAGCCTGGCGGGTCGGGATTGGCGGGACGCGAAGAGGTCCCGTCCCACGTCCCGCCGGTAGGGGGACTGGGATTTGGGCGGACTGGTCGGGTCGGGGTATGGATTTGGGCTTTTTTTCTTTTTTTTTGCCACTTAATTTTAAAAAATAATATATATGAACACTTCAATAATTGAACAAGATAGTGTAATAAAAACATTCCAAGACTGTTTTTGTGCCTCTTATATTATTTAATAGAAATATGTTTTTTTGGAAGTCAAATTCAAAATTTGCAAATCACATAGTAAAATTACAATTAAAAAAATTACATAGTTAATCATACTTTTTCGAATTTCCTCACAATGTCTTGAGGATCTTCGGTTGGAATTGAAACTTGTTGATAAAATTGTTCGACGTTGCTTCCTGTTTCCTCGGACAAGATTTCGTTGTAGTTGTAGTCTTTTTCTTCGTTGATCTCCGGTTGACCGTACCTTCTACGCTCCGCTCGAATTCAATCTCTGAAAAGAACTGCAATCTCCAATGTGTCTCCCTTCAATGAATGTCTGTGCTCCCCTCTATTTGAAATCTTCCAGCAGAAAAAACGCTTTTAGACGCTGTTGATGACGCTTGAATGTTCAACACATCTCGGGCCATCTTTGCTAGTGTCGGAAATGTCTTCTCATTCTGCCTCCAGTATTTTAGCAAGTCTTCATGTCCTTCATCATTGACAATTAATTCGTACGGTACAACACGCTGCAAAACATAAACATCAAATTCGCTAACTTGTGAAGAAGTTGAACCACTAAACATTTTATTTCTAACGCCTTGAATACTAGCAGCAGAAACCGCATATTTTTTATAAGATTGCAGCGAAGTAGTAGGGGGAAGTACTAAACATTAAATTTATAAACATTTTTACAAATTTTACATCTAGCTAGTTGATTCCCTTGGTTCCTATCAAAAAAATCCCATGCAGCTGATTTTAAATTTCGTTGTGTGGGGCCTCGACTCATACTAGGGGGAATATGAGGCATTCCAGTTTCAGTTTGAATCTGAGACTTAGTCTGAGCCTGAGGTTGAGGTGCACTAGTGGGTGTGTCATCTAGATTATCGTCTAAATTAAAATTTGGTTCATCTACCTCATCATCTAATGGTATATCATTAAAAAAACAGTTTCATCTATATGAGTGAAATCAATGAAATCATCGGGATTAGGATTACTAGAAGTACCCCTGCCCTTGTTACCTCTACTAGAAGAAACACCTTTACCCTTAAACATACCTCTTATTCTTTTCATTTTAATTATGCAAATAAATAGTTAAAGATAATGAAATTAAGTGCGATAACTAAAATAAAAAGTAACAATAATAATTTAAAGAAGGAACGAAGGTACCAAACGCTGACGTAATGTCGACGTGTAATCAAGGTTGAAAATTGAAACTTTGCTCGATAGATGATCCTCAAGCTAGTTGTTAAGTTCACTCTCAATTTTTTAACTTTGATATAAATGTGAAAAAAAAATATAATATTTAATAGGCAATGTAGAATTGTAGAGAGATAAATTGAGAGATTAGAGTGATGGTAGGAAGATTTGTGAGAAAAATAAAGAGAAAAATGAGGTATTTATAGTTGAGAAATAGGGTTAAAGTGTAAATATATTAACTTAGGGGTTAAAAATAAATATTAAGGGGGTAGGGGGTTTATGGGGGGGGGGGCAAAAATGGCCGTTATAGCCGTTGTACATCGGCCAAAATCAAAATTTGGCCGTTGTTGCAACGACTATTTTTGCAAAGGGGGATGGGGCATGGCGGGTCGGGATTGGGACGGGCGGGACGATCCCAGGCCCCGTTCCGAGTTCGAACCCCGACAATTTTTTTATGGGGATCGGGGTGGAGCAGGTAGCTGGCCGGGTCGTGTCGGGATCGGGCCGACCCGACCCACTGGACAACCCTAGTTGTAACTATTGAGTCTCACTCATTTTTTTAGAGTGAGAAGCGCAAATAACCGACAAGGGTCCGCTTCGCTTAAAGCGAGAAGAGAAACGCTCGCTTCACTGTAGTGAAACAACATTTTAATAAAGTACCAACATAAACCTTGCATAGATAAGTAAAGTAACTAAAAAAAGAACTCAACAAAAATAATTTATATAAGCAATCAATTTAAAAACAAAAAAGTGTATATATATATATATATAAGCTAGTAGTATTAGCAGAGTATTTTTCCTTTTTTTTGATCAAGTATTTCATTCATAAACAAGGCCATAATCGGTCGTATAAAAGTGGTATACCGAAAGGATAGGAATCTACGAAAACATTTGATTCTCTACAAAATCCACCCAATCGTCTATACAACAGGGGACTTTTTGAGTGCACCAAAAAGCAATAAGGGATCGAAGGCTACTCCTGAACTGAGAGAAGCTCGACTTTACTCCTTCAGATGCTCTCTTATTTCTCTTTCTCCAAACTACCCACATTAGCGCAAATGGAATAACTTTCCATGCCCTTCGTCTTCTCCTCCTCCTCCCGCTCTTCCAACTGGCCATCAACTCCTTCACAGTGTTTGGCATCACCCAAGAAGTACCAAACAACCTAGACATATCCCACAATAACCTCATTGTCTGTCCGCAATGTAGAAGAAGATGATCCACGTCCTCCCCTGTCTCTTTGCACATGTAACACCAACACATATAACCTTTCTCTTTCTTAAGTTTTTTGTTGTTAGAATCGCCCCTCTTGCGGCTAACCAGGTAAAAAAACACACCTTTCTCCACACTTTTGGAATCCAAATAACATTACATTGGAAAACATGCTCCTCTCTAACTAATAGTTTCTCATAGAAGGTCTTCATAGAGAACACACTATTATTCCCCATTCTCCACCACCATGTATCAGGATTTATACCCGTATTGGCTTGGCTATGAAGTGAGCTTATCAATTTTTGAAACCCAACCACTTCCCACTCATTAAAATTTCTTCTAAATCTCAAGTCCCCAAACACCTCTCCACCTTGTATCCCCTTAATTTATTGAATTGTCATCTCGCTTTGCTAGAAATTCTTACAAACTCTGAAATTCGTCTTTCAATATCACATCCCCACACCATCAATGTCGCCAAAAATCAATTCTCTCCCCTTCTCCAACCTTGAATGAGATGTTTCCCCAGAAAACATCCCACCCCTTCAAGATATTCCTTCACAAACCACACCTAAAAGGCAAGGCGATGTCTCTAGTTCTCTACCCTCCTAAAATGCCATATTTTTCCATTAACACACCCCCTCCACAAAACTTGTCTCCACCCCGAACCTCCAGAACCATTTACCCAATAAAGCTTTATTAAAGACTTTCAAATTTTTAATTCCCAGGCCTCCCCATTTTTTCGGAGATGTAACAGTCTCCCATCGCACCAAGTGAAACATGTCTCATCCGCCGCATCTCAAAGAAAATTTCTTTGATTTTTTTCCAACTTTTCTGTGACCGAAGTTGGATCAAGAGACAAAGACATATAATAAGTGGGTATATTCAAAATAGTACTCTTAATAAGCACTTCCTTTCCTCCTTTGGACAAATATCTTTTCTGCCACCTTGCCAATCTCTTCTCAACCCTTTGAATGACTGGTTTCCACACCGTAAGATCGTTGTTCGATGCATCTAGTCCAAGATAGGTATTCGGAAGGGCCCAACCCTGCATTTCAAAACTTGAGCCAACGCTCCAACGTTATTCACCTCCCCACCGGAAAAATTTCACACTTGCTCAAGTTAATTTTAAGTGAGTCACTGAGATAGACCCTACACCCCTACCGCGCGGCATTGTAACCCTTTAAGTAACCCCCATAACAGCTCTATCCATCATCCTACTCAAAGCTTCCATAACTAAAATAAACAACATTAGTGAAAGAGAATCTTCTTGTCTCAAGCCCCTCGAACTCCCAAAGAAATCACGGGTTACCATTCACCAACACATAGAATCTCACCAAAGAGATGCAAAAAAGAATCCATTTCCTCCACCTTTCCCCAAACCCCATTTATAACATAATGGAATCTAGGAACCCCTAATTTACATGATCATAAGCCTTTTCAAGATCAAGCTTGCACAACACCCCCAACACTCCTAATTTACTCCTTGAATCCGCCACTTCATTAGCCACCAAAGCTGCATCCAAAATCTATCGACCCTCCACAAATGCATTTTGTGAAAAAGAAACAGTATACTCCAACACCTTCTTAAGCCTAATGGAAAGCACCTTAGAAATGATCTTATAGATGCTCCACACTAGACTTATTGGTCTGTAGTCCTTCATGCTCATAGCTCCCTCGCGTTTAGGAACAATGACAATGAATGAAACATTCATACATTTCTCGAATTCACCTCTTTCTTGGAACTCGGTTATGGTGTCCATCACATCAGATTTAACCGTGTTCCAACAATGCTGAAAAAAAGCCAAAGAAAAACCATTAGGTCTGAGGCTTTATCCCCCGCACAACAATCCACCGCCCTCTTTACCTCATCCTCCTCGATTGCCCTCTCCAGCTACTCACTCCCCCAACCCCAATATAATTGAACCCTAGTCGTGCCATGTTTGGCCTCCATTCTTCTTCCTCCTTGAACAGTTCATAAAAATCAACAATTGCCCCCTTTACTTCCTCCTCCCCCACATGTCTCACCCCATTAACCTCCACTGGCTCTATGTAGTTCCTTCTCCTATTTGCGGTTGCTACCCTGTGAAAGAATTTTGTATTAGAATTTCCCTCCTTCAACTACAACGCCCTCGATTTCTGTCTCCAACTAACCTCTTGAGCCAAAGCCAAATCATCTAGCTCCCTCTTCAACCCTACTTTCCTCTCCTTCTCCCTCTCATCTAACTCCCTCCCCGCTTCTATCCTTTCCAACTATCCCATTTCGATCATAATCTCCCATCATTTTCACCTCTACCCTTGTGAACACTTCTTTAATCCACACCCTTCCCTCCTGAACACTTCCTTAATCCACACCTTTATATCTCCTTTATGCATCTTCAACTTCTTGGCAAGCCTAAAAGGTCTCCCCTCCACTACATAACTACTCCACCAACTAGCTACTATATCCCCGAAGTCAGCCACATTAAGTCACATATTTCGAATCTGAAAGGAGTTCTCATCCTCCTTCCTCTGCTACCATCCAACAAAATAGGTGAATTATTCGATAACAATCACGGAAGAGGGGTCTGGATCACATATGGAGCAAGCTCCTTCCAGGAAGTAGACACCAATAATCTGTCAAGTCTCAATCTAGATGAAGAGTCCTCCGACTTGGCCCATGTAAAGCTAGCACCCGTCAAAGGAAGATCAACAAGGGAAAAGTTATCAATAAACTCTGAAAACTCTTCCATTACCCTAGACACAACTTTGCACCTCGCTCTCTCCTCCGAGAATCTAACAGTGTTATAATCCCCACCCAGAACCCAAGGGATATCCCATTCTCCCAACGTTGTAGCATTTCTTCCCAAAAAACCGCCTTAAACCCCTCCCCAATCAGGCCATAAACTCTACCGAAACCTCATTCCCTCATATTTCCCACATTTTTTAAATTTCACCGCTACCAAAAATACTCCTTTCTTCACCTCCATATTCACAAACTTTAAATCATCCTATAATAACATATCCCCCCGCACTTTCTTGCGCTGGTAAATAGTCATACTTCACCCATTTATCCCATACACTTCTCACAACACTATCAGAAATAGTCTCCATTTCGTCTCCTGAATACAAACTACATCCGCACCCCATTCCCTCATCCGCGCCTTGATGATGTCCCTTTTGTTTGGGCCATTAATCGCCCTCACGTTCCAGCTAATAATCTTACTATCCATCAAACCACTCTTTTTCCCCACCCCCTTACACCCCCACCTCTCCTCCCTTAACGAGGATAAACTACTTTGGAATCCAAGCCAAGATGTGACCTTCACAATCAAGTCTGCCTACTTAACACTCAGCACTATGCTCATCAGATAGTCGACTGGCCATGGAAGTTTATCTGGAAGATTAATGCTCCTACAAAGGCTCTATGTTTCACATGGCTGGTGGCTAGGCAGGTAGTTTCGACTCAGGAAAGGCTGAGAAGAAGGGGGTTCCAGTTATGCTCCAGATGTTTGTTTTGTGAATCTTACACAAAAACTAATAGCCATTTGTTTCTTCATTGTTCTTTCACTATTCAACTGTGGCAGCTCTTTTTCAATATTGTGGGGATCAAATGGTGTGTGCCTGCAAATACTATTGATCTGCTTAAGAGTCGGAACAATTTGGGAGTTTCAGTTAGACAAAAGAAATGGTGGAGATTGGTTCCTGCTAGTATATGGTGGACAATTTGGAAAGAGAAACTCTAAAGTTTTTGAGGATATGAGTAATCATGTGCAGGATATTAAGATGAAGTGTCTACTTCTGTTTCACTTTTGGTGTAAAGAATGCTATTTAGAGGAGGTTTCATTAATAGATTTTATAGGGCATTTGTAAATGTTCTTAGGATTTTTGTTGGATGTGGGGACTTCTCCTTGGTAAATATGGCTTCAGCACTGCCTTAGTGCTATCAATACCAATGTTACCAATTAAAAAAAAACCTTATTCATTCTTCCGTACACCACTGCCCTACACTGGCTTTCCCTCTTTGCGTCCCCTCCGATAATTTCTCTATAAAGCGAATTGCCCTTTACTCGTCCGCTCGACTCTCTTTCAATGTCTAGTAGGAGATTAGTGACTTTTTCCTCCATGCCTTCCAAGGAGACTCCCAAAAACTTCCCGAAGTTAAGGTATTTCTCCCCTGCCCATTTAGAGTCTCTTTTCCTTGTCAATAATCGCCAAAGGTTATGGATTATCCTCCCTCACCTTTGAATCCTCCCTATCACCTTTTTCCCCAAAGCAGGTATTAACACCTGCAACTACTACGCCGGAACAAGAGTCTTGTTTGTAAATTAGCTCTATCATCACCTGCTTGACACAGTAGGATACCACCCTTACAACAAACAAACTCCAAATCCCCTGGTATCCACAAAGCAATTTAAGCTTGATTGCGTCCTCCCATAACCTCCCCTAACTTTTTTCGGCACCATAGCACCTGCCGATGTGGAGGCTTTAACAACCTCAAAATTGCTACCTGCAGAGTTGCCCAATAGCTTTGAGGAGCCCCCCAACGTTCTCTGCTTTTTACGAACATCTTTCAACCTGCTAAATTCGCCACCAGTCGCCTGAGATGGGTGCTGTACCACCAGGCTTGCCAGAGTCCAAAAATGGAATCTTTGGACATTTTCATGAGGACCCTTGCTTATTTCTCCCTTATCCAAAATTTGAATTCGTGCTGCCAGTCCCATAGAAATCCACACGAGCCACCTGATTAGGGTTTGACCCTGAAGAAGATGGACCCAAGAAAAAACAACCCGCCCCAGATAAAATCTGCCCTTCCTTCCCCATATTTCCTTGAAAATTCCTTCTTTTCGCACACGCAGGCCTTTGAGAATTCAAAACTGTGATCGAAGGACCATCACCAACGATGTGCGACTCTTTATTGAGGTTAGACGGGAGATTTTTGCTACTCTGACCCAATATGAACTGCGTGATGCGATTCCTTGAAGTTTGCCGACACCTGCTTGAAGAAATCTCGACAGAGTCGACTGGTTCTGTTTAACGTTGCTGGACCAGTCAGTTCTTTTAAAAAGGGGCGGTCCAAAATATTTTATTAAAAACTCCGGTTGTAAGAGGGTTTTGGATGGTTCGTCCTTTTTCTATCAGTGAACCGAGTCAATCGATCCCCCAGCTCGGTTCACTAACCCAAGGGCAACAATTACTTTCACCCTCAAACCCTTCTTGTTTCCTCTCTGAAATACAAACTCTCCACTGCTCCGTAGGTCTTTAGCCGTTACAGGTAACAATTCCATTTTTTTGTTCCCACAACTTCTCTCCCTTCTCCCCTTCCTCGCCTATCATTCTTGCCAAACCCTACATCCCCCTTTCCTTCCTTCCACAACATCACAGGCCTGAACTCAGGACAGAGCCACACTCTGATGTCCCTTTCCCATCTTCAACCACCATGAGACAGGAACCCTCTCCTTTTTCTTCACCAGTATTCTTGCACTCGACAAATCATGTAAGCTGCAAATAGCATCAACAAAACCACCACACAAGTCTCCCATTTTTTCTAAACAAGTGGAAGCACCAAAGGTGGACCGGTAAACCCACCATATTTACCACCACCTTTTCAGGGGGAAAGCTTGGATAGTCACACCCAATATGCTCACCCCAGAAATCCAGTTTCAAAAAATTATCCCCAAACCATCTTCTTCCTCCTTGTAGCACCTTAGCTGCCTAAACTTCATCGGTAAATTGAAAAATGAATTGTTACTCACTTAGCTTGGAGATTTTCAGCCCATCCTTGACATCCCAAACTTCACCAGCCCAGTTGCAAACGGCCTCCATCGAACCCACCCACTTGTAGAAGGACCCAACCAAACAAGTTTTGAGGAAACTCTTTTTCTGAACATAGTCGTTGGCCATGGAGAAATGTGGATCCTTTCCTGAATCTGTCCTCTAGCAAGCACCCCCTATCTCTAACACTGGCCATGCTACAACCTCTTTCAAAGATATTTGCTTAAGCTTCCGTGATTCTAGAGAGAAGTAGGAGCTTCTCTCTAGAATCCATTTGATGAACTTTATTGAGTATTTATCCTTTTCAGTAGTATTCTTTAGTTATCACACAATTTGAATTCATTAGTGGAGATTAGGATGGGTTTTAAACAAGAATTGCAACTGAAAATCGCAGAAAAAAATCATCTTTGTGGCTAGTGACGTGTTATACCCCTTTAAAAATTGTTGTACACTTGTATACACGGTAGATATATTTTTATACACTTCTATATAAGGTAAATACATTGTTTATATAGGTATATAAATTCTGTATAATAACCTATAAGGATGTATTTGCAACTGTTGTAATTTTTTTCGCTATGCGGTTGAAATGTGCTATGTGTTTGCACAGTGTTGTGTTGGGCCATATATTTTTGAAAATTTTCAAATTTCTTTTCGTAGTTGTGTATGAACCATGTGATAGGAAGAGAAGAAAAGAACTATGGAAGGAGTTAGCTGTCGTTAGGGGGTTGTGGAGGACACGTATTAGGGTAGAAGGGTAGTAGGTAGTCGAGCGTAGTCCTACTTACGCTTACAAAATAATAAGTGTTATCACACTTATAGGCGCAGTATTGCTTTATAGTCCCCTGTAGTTTGATTTCTGTTGCTATGTGTTCTTTAGTATACTTTGTTTATCTTACTTAGCTGTGTTAGCTACCGCTTCTTTTGTTAGAATGCGCTACCATGACGTATTCGATTTTATTATCAGAGTGTGCTGCGTACAATAGACCTTTGTTGTCTGGCTCTTCCCCGGACCCCGCGCATAGCGGGAGCTTAGTGCACCGGGCTGCCCTTTCTATGTTTATACTGCTTTAATTTCCTGTCTGAGTCTAATCGTTTTTCTTGCTTTGCTTTGCTTTACTTGCTTTGATTGTGATTATGCTTTGTCTTGAATTGAGAGTCTCCCGGAAACAACCGTTCTACCTACCAAGGTAGAGGTAAGGTCTACGTATACTCTACCTTTCCCAGACCCATGTTGTGAGATTTCACTGGGTATGTTGTTGTTGTTGTTGTTGTTGCTGCTGCTTATTAGTTATTAATAAAATCTTACCTTGAAAAGAGCAATCAAATTGTGCCACATGGAAGGTGCTGTCTGTGTGTTTACATATACACACACATGCACACCGTCACATTACATATACACATATATTAATATACATACATATATATGTATATATATGTGTGTGTGTGACCTTGTAAAAAAAAGATATGTGTGTGTGTATATATATATATGTATGTGTACATATATATTGTCACACCTACCCACCCATAAGAAGAGCCACATAAGCACAATTTCATTTGTCATCTCCGAAATGTATACTGCTTCTTCTTTTGATGGTTTTGTTTGGTGCTGATTTTGTGCTTGTGGGCTCTCTCACTCAATTGCATTTATCTGGGCTAACATGGCATGCTCTTCATGTATTGCTTATGTAGGCAGCTGTTTCTATTGTTCATGTCATTCTCCTTGGCTGTGGAAGCACTTCATGCCTTTATACAAGATGAATCTGAGCACAAGTAAGTGTCACAAAAGTGTTGGTGAAAAATATATAGTTGTTGGTTCCGAGATGTAGTTGATGTTATCATCTTTTGATAGACCGTGACCTTTGTGTAAATTTTTATCAACTTATGTATGAAAATAAGTAGGAGTCATCCTTTGATGCAAAATTATCACACTTGTCAGACAATTAGGTTATATTGTTGTTTGATTGAGGATGCTGATTTAACTTTGATCAATTACTGATCTATTAGACTATAACACATCGACTTTTTACTTGATTCATCAGGCTTGCGGCTCTCTGAATCCTTCATTAATTAGAAAAAGCGAGCTATCCTGAGATGGCCACCCTTTTTTACATAGCTTTTATTTCTCCACTATTATATTTTTCTGATTGAGCCTTAAAAAAGAAGATATTTGCTGAATAAGAAAAGATTTTCAATTGAAGTAGCTCTTTAATATCCACTATTGAAGTCAAGTCACTCTCTTAGTGAATATGAGCAACATACATATTTTCAATGTTAACCTTTAGTTATAAGTTCAAAGGGCCAAATGATTGCCCTGCAAATCCAATTATTGTATTACCTTGCATTTCATGGCGGAATTTTGGCTGCTTTCTGAAGGTTTCTGTAAATTGTCATTGTGAATCTTATTGTACCATGCCTAATTGAAGTCTGCATGTAGGCATTACTTGATCGTCTCTGCTGTCACAAACTTGCTGGTGAATCTCATCGGTGTTTGGTTCTTCAGGAACTATGCACGTATTAATCTTGGTAAGCCTCTTAATTGCAGTCAAAATTAATTCTTTTGCTCGCTCCTCCTTAGAGAGAGAGAGAGAGAGAGAGAGAGCGTGGAAAGTCGAAGTGTTGCATCATCATTCTATTCTACTGAATTGCCCATCCATTTCCTGTGCATTTGGCTGCTGCATAATGTGTTTGACACTAGTCATGCTACCCCTTTAACCTTTTGTTATCCTCCATGCTACAATGTGCCTCGGATAAGTTCCGTATAAAGAATGGGTACCTTCAAGATTTTAGCGTCTTTCTGTTGTGTTTTGAAACATGCACGTAACCATGCCCATGTGATACCCTTCCAGACACAAATACACCAATCAAACGTAGAGCTCATGTAACATAGGTTTTCCTTTCTTTTTGGAAGTTGAGCATGGTCATTGCTCATTGCTCATTGCTCATTGCAAGGAGTAGATAAGGTAAAAACTAGTTTTGCTTCACTTTGGCCACAACTCGAGATCCTTTGATCAAGCTTCAGAGATACCTGAAGGATAAAGGTAGCACTGGGCTCAATTTAAGATCTTATCTTTATAACATGAAGTATATAGGTTGTCTGGCAGAATAAGATCAAGGAGCGAAATTTCTAGTAGACACTCTAGGAGTTTCCTCTCCTTTGAAGTATCTAATGAAATCTCTGTTAATAAAAACCCAGGAAGCACTTTGTAATGATGGTATTTTTTTGATAAATGTAAATAATATTATTAACAAATGGGGAGACCCGTATACAAGTCATAACCCAAAAGGAAGAGAACCTATACCAAAATATGGTTCTCAACAAAAGAGATCCAATGCTCTAAAAATAGGGACCTCATAAGTACACTAAAAGGAAACTAGAGACAAAAGATTACTTTGCAATTTTACAAAATCTTGTTCCACCCCTTTAAGTCCCTCTGATTTCTCTCTTTCCAAATAACCCACATGATTCCATGCCCTTGGACTTCTCTGCCCCTTCCTATGCGTCCAGCTTGCAAACCCAAGGCATGGTTAAATGGAGTACATCATAAAATAAAGTTTCAAATCCTTCTTGACTAGATATGTCTAAATTATATAAAATTGTATTCACTGTAAGAAAAACCAACATCAGAATGAAAGACTACAGAAAACCAAATACTCCTTTTCTCAATTCAACCAAATATTGTTCAACCGCCTACATGGTAGTTCTTTTACATTCCAAAATGAACAGAGTGATACTTTAGTCAAATACTGTAGCTGAAGATTGCTGGTAACATATTTTTGTGATCAGGTTGGGGTTTCCCCCCTTTTCCTTGTACAAATCTCCAGAAGCTTCACCAGGCGAGCTTAAGGTAGAGGATGAAAAGTCTTTTACTGATCAACCTCAGAAAAAGAAAAGGTGAATGATGGAAAAATCTTCAGTCCTTACTGCCTGGTGTAGTTAATGGCCCATTACACAGATTTAGGAAAGTCCATGAGGCAACATTCAGGAGAGGTATAAGAAATTATTGATGCCTATACCTATTTTAGGTTTGTTAATTTGGAGGAGGAAGAAAATAGGCATATAACATCTCTTTTTTATTTGATTTTTACTAGGTCTTAACTTATGGTTGATTTTTTCCCAACAGTTGTGCACTTCATTATTATCCGGAATGTTTTAATCATAAAATTCCAAAAATGATGATAGCAGTTTGTGCTTAACAATAATGTGATATCCGTTGAACAGCATATTTGGGAGAAATTTCAAGATTCACTCATTTCAATTTGCCCATGTTTTTTTTAACAACGGTGGAGTTAGTACTTGCATGCACTTTGGAGTTTGATTAATCCACAGGGATACGTGCTACCTCTCACCAACACAGGTATTGGGTAGCACTGCCACTGGTAGATGAAAAGAATTTAGTGGCTCAAGGTTGAGCAGAATCTACTGTGATTCAGTAAGAAATGGGTTGTATATTTCATGTTCCGCAATGTGTGCTGCTGATATTGCTTGATTCAATATTATGTATTAACATTTAAGAAGCTTTTGCTAGTTGAGCTACTTAAACTGTCTGGACTTCGCTGAAGATTCCTGATATGCTATTTTGTCTGCAGTTTATAGGAAAGCTGAAGATATGAATTATCACTCTGTTTGCTTACATGTGCTAGCTGATTCCATTCGCAGGTAAATCATTGGCTCGTTAAATGATCTGGATCCTTGATTATGCTATCTTATAAGCGATTTTGCTTCTGACTATCTAACTGTTCCTCCTGGGTTCTTAGATCTTACGCTGTTCTACCTTTTTATTTATCAGTGCAGGTCTCATCCTGGCTTCCTGGTTGTTGACGCTTGGGTAACAATTCTCTTTGCTTTATGACAATTCATGTTTTTATTGACATTCATGGCCTGGCCCGGCCCCGATAAAGAAGCAAAGTTATTAACTGGCTGACCTCTTGGTGGTTTCTTTATTTTATTTTTGGGCTTCAGAGTGAAGAATGCTGACGTCTTATGTTTGGGACTAGTTTCTGCCACAGTCTTTTTCCTCGACGTGCCACTTTTTAGAACTGCTGGTGGCATCTTGCTCCAAATGGCACCACCAAGGATCCCATCTTCAGCCTTGAGCAAATGCTGGAGGCAGGTAATTTATGTAGTATCACCATTGATTTTTTTTCTTTTCTTTTTGTAAGTTATTAATGTAGTATTTGATGCACAAACCATTTCAATTCAATATGAAAAATTGTGCCAAACCCTGTAAGCTCCCCATATTAAGGTTTGGGTCATTTTTGATTGTATAGAACCAGGCAGGGTGTAATCATCTGATGTTTGAGGTGACTGGTTATAATGTTGGTGGTAAAGTTCAGTGTTCTCAAAGAAGAAAAAGGGGAAACCATAAATTATATTAGGGTTTTAAGCGAAAACACAAATCAGGCGCGGGCTTTAATGGAGAAAGACACAAATAAGAAAAAGATAAGAAAATATGTATTGTACTTCAATAGAGTAACTATAAACCCAAATAATATATAGACAAGGATTAAAAAGATTACAATTAGGTACTATATTTATTAGTTAATACTACTCCTTTCAAGATAGAGCCGGGTGATAAGCACACGCCTAAGTGCCTTGGTGCATGCTCTAAAGAGGTTAAGTGTGTTTCAAGTGAGGCTTTGACAACATTGGCGAAGATGGACAAACATGCTGTTTTCCCCCCTGACAATATATACTTCTTTGTGATATTAGCTAACAGTGTTGAAGACGGAGTATTGCTTGTAAGGTTTTGGTGCGGTGGCTATTACGTTGGAATGAAAGGAAACTTTCTGAATATAAATTGGAAAATTGACATCGTGGGGAAATATTGTCTTGCGAATGAATCTTATTGGATGTGCTAGCTTTCTCTTGGAAAAAAAAACCTTTTGGGGTTTGATGGTGGGTTAACAGGAACTGGTTTTAATTTTTAACAATGGTGCAGTGGGATTGGGAGTAAGTGGCTGAAATGGGTAAATGTTCTGCATCAGTTGTCAGGTTTTCAGTGTTGATGAATGGCTCACCTGAAGGATTCTTTCCTTCACGGAGAGGACCAAGGCAGGGAGATGCCCTCTCCCCTTTCTTGTTTATCCTAGAAATGGGAGGACTCAATAGCATGATTAAGAGGGCAAAGGCAAATGGATGGATTCGGGGTTTCAAGGCATCCAACAAAGCTGGATGTGGGATGGATGTTTCTCATCTGCTATTATCCATGATGGATTTCATTCGATTGAGGAAGGATTGGTTCTTAGTATTAGAAGCTAAGATATTGTTTGTACGAGCATCGTGATAATTGACTCTTAGATTTAATATCAACTTATCTTGTGTGATGCTGAAGTTAAGAAACTGAGACATATCAGACCGGTTCTCACTGTTTTTGAATCAGTGTCAGGTCTTCATGTCAATTGGAGCTCTTTTCTATCACAGTGGTGCCTGAGCTGTACAGGTTGGTATGTGAAATTGGCAGTCTGAACTACTCAACTTGGCCTAGCTTTTGGGGCCAAACCAAAGCTTTGGAGATATGGGATGGGGTGATTGAATGATGTTTTAAGAGATTGACTAAATGAAAGACTCAATACCTTTCGCTTGGAGGCAGAGTAATCTAGTAAACAATGTGTTGGATTCTCTTTCAACTTATGTGATGTCCCTATTTTCTCTACCAGCCAAGGTGGAAAAGCGGCTGGATATCCTCATAACAAACATTTTTTCGGAAAAACAAAAACACGAAAGCTCTTCACTTGCTGAATTGGAAGACAATCATCTCAAGCAAAGCACATGGGAGATTAGGCATCAGAAATTTGAGACAACATAATGGAAGTCTCTTATTTAAGTGTTTATGGAGATACAATAATGAACAACAGGCTCTATGGAGGAAGGTGACAAGGATCCAGGGAAAGCAATTGTAGGTCAATCACTGCATTATGGTCCAGTTTCTTCAGTGATATAAAATTCAAGCTAGGAAATGGTAGGAGGCTGCTTTTTGGGATAATAACTGGATAGGACATGGCCGTTAAAAGACCAATATCCTGGTCTATATTTGCTGGCAACAAATCCTCGAGCTAGATGGGAAATTGACAAGATGATAGGGGATGGCCTTGGAAACAATCTTGTCTGACTCAAGAGTATCTAGGGAAGGGTTATCAGCTAGTTCTAGATGTTATCTATGTGAAAGGTAAGCTGAAGACGTGTTGTTACATCTCAATTATGGCATATGTTCCTGAGCATGGTTAAAATGAATTGGTCTATGCCAGAGAAGACAATACACCTCTTGAGCTTTTGGAGTGGAGTAGTTGGTGGTGTTAATCAGAAGAAATGGTGGCACACCATCACAGCATGCATTTGGTGAAGTCTGGAAGGGAAGGGTGTTTTGAGAATACAAAGAACTCCACAGAGAGAATAAAATTGAATTGTATATTGCTGTCTTTTATATCCTATAAGTGATAGTGAATCCAAGTCAATAGGATCCCAGTAAGTTTTTGTTGATTAGGGGGATTTTTATATTTTGCTCTTCTGGAGATTGTATTCTTTTTTTTCTTTTATGAGCACAAACTTTGTGCTGATGTTTTTGATGAAATGTTACCATTCTTAAAAAAACAACGGTGTAATGGCATTAGGGTCCTTGCTGAGGAGGATAGAATGATTCCATCATCTTCTACACATTTTGCATCATTTCCAAATTGTGCATCTTTGATATTTTAGGTTCACGTGTGCTCAGGTTTCATCTCGTGAAGATGTTTCAGCAGTTTCTCAAGCTCGCTTTTGGGAACTGGTGCCTGGTCATGTTATTGGATCAATTTCATTGCAGGTGATCACCTGATCTTTTTGTGTGCCACATCCAACCTTCACTCGTATTATGAGTAATCTATAAGATACACATTGCTTGCCTGTTTTATGCTAATTTCTAAGATATGCATCACTTCTTTACTTTATGCCTTCCCAGAGCTCACTCTCCTTTATGGTTAATTATTGTACAGGTAAAGGATGGAGTTGATGATCGGCCTATTTTACAATATGTGCATGATCTATACCATGAATTAGGAATACATGATTTGGCCGTACAAATTGATTATACATGATCAACATCTGGGGTACTTTTTATCTTTATGTAATTGAAAGACGTGATTTGCTGTTGGTATTTTTTATATTAAATATTTGATCCATTCATTGTCAGCGTGAGGGAACTTTCACCTCTAAGCTGCGAGTGCAGTAAAATGCAAATCTTCTTGTTCTAGTGTACTATTTATAGTAGAGTGTGACAAATACATCTTTCTCTTAGGTACTCGGATTCAGGGAAAAATCTTTCGAGGTGTGACATCCCTCCCTCTGAAGTAACTAAAATAAAATAGAATTTCTATCTGAGTGGTGTTCTATTGTAATGCAATTCCAGTATTACTAATTCTCTGGAGTCTGAACTTGAGAATCTGCAGTCAAAGCATATGAAAGTCAGCTCTGGCTGTATAAAGCGTAAGTCGGCCAAGGCGGACAAAATTACTTATAGTTTCATCTAATGAAGCCTCTGGCTACTTAGAAACACAAGTTAATTGGTGATAATATAATACCCTAACCCGAGCATACTTTAGGGGGGGGGGGGGGGGGGGGCCTTTGATATGAGCATTTTGATGGAAAGGATTTGCTCCAGTGTTAATTGCTCCAGTAATTCTCAATAGAGATGTTTGCCGTATCTCCAGAAAATATTTAAGGGGTAAGATCTATTCTCTAATTATAATTTTACTTCTATTAAGAAAAGGCAAAAATAAGAAAATAAAACAAACAAACAAAAATGATGTTGTAGGAGATTAGATAAAGGTCTTATAATACACAAGAAGGGGTGGCCAACGGGGCGGGGCGGGGCGGGCTGGGACGGGTTCCCGTGGGACGGGGGGTTGGTCGGGACCGGAACTGGCGGGATGGGAAGAGGTCCCGTCCCGTCCCACATCCCGCCGAAAGAGGGGCCGGGATTTGGTGGGACAGGTTGGGTTGCGGGATTTGTTTTTTTTTTTTTACACTTAATATAAAAATATATATATTTAAACACTTAAATAATTGAACAATATAATGTAGTAAAAACATCACAAAGTTGTCTTTGTGCATCTTATATTATTATAGAAATATAATTTTTTTACAATTTCAAAATTGCAACTTTGTTTCGTTGTTCAAAAGTTGCAAATCACATAGTAAAATTGACATTAAAAAGATTACATAGTTAACCATACTTTTTCTAATTTTCTCACTATGTCTTGAGGATTTTCGGTTGGATTTGGAAGTTGTTGGTCAAATTGTTATACGTTGCTTCTTGTTCCCTTGAACAAGATTTCGTTGTAGTTGTAGTCGTCTTCTTTGTTGATCTCCGGTTGACCGTTCTAATTCAATCTCTGAATAAAACTACAATTTTCAAGTTGTCTTCCGCCAACGAGTGTCTATGCTCTCTTATTTGAAATCTTTTAGCAGAAAAAGCGCTTTCAGATGCTGTTGATAATGCTTGAATGTTCAACACATTTCGGACCATCTTTGATAGTGTCGGAAATGTCTTCGCATTCTCCCTCCAGTATCTCAGCAAGTCTTCACGTCCATCTTCATTGATAATTGATTCGTACGGTACAACACCCTGCAAAACATAAACATCAAATTCGTTAACTTGTGAAGAAGTTGAACCACTAAACATCTATTTCTAAGGCCTTGAACACTAGCATCAGAAATCGTATGTCTTTTATTAGGTTGCAGTGAAGTAGAAGAAGATGGCATCGAAGCCGGTTGATTATTTGCACTTTCTTGTTGGTAATACATATATATTTTTTTGCGATTTCGTTGTAGTTGTAGTCGTTTTCTTCGTTGATCTCCGGTTGATCGCTCTAATCCAATCTCTGTATAAAACTGCAATTTCCAAGCTGTCTTCCGCCAATTAGTGTCTGTGCTCTCCTATTTGAAATCTTTCAGCAGAAAAAGCGCTTTCAGACGCTGTTTATGATGCTTGAATGTTCAACACATCTCGGACCATCTTTGATAGTGTCGGAAATGTCTTCGCATTCTCCATCCAGTATCTCAGCAAGTCTTCACGTCCATCTTCATTGACAATTGATTCGTACGGTACAACACCCTGCAAAACATAAACATCAAATTCGTTAACTTGTGAAGAAGCTGAACCACTAAACATTCTATTTCTAAGGCCTTGAACACTAGCATCAGAAATCGTATGTCTTTTATTAGGTTGCAGTGAAGTAGAAGAAGATGGCATCGAAGCCGGTTGATTATTTGCACTTTCTTGTTGGTAATACATATATATTTTTTTGCGATTTCGTTGTAGTTGTAGTAGTCTTCTTCCTTGATCTCCGGTTGACCGCTTTAATCCAATCTCTATATAAAACTGCAATTTCCAAGTTGTCTTCCGCCAATTAGTGTCTGTGCTCTCCTATTTGAAATCTTCCAGCAGCAAAAGCGCTTTCAGATGCTGTTTATGATGCTTGAATGTTCAACACATCTCGGACCATCTTTGATAGTGTCGGAAATGTCTTCGCATTCTCCCTCCAGTATCTCAGCAAGTCTTCACGTCCATCTTCATTGACAATTAATTCGTACGGTACAACACCCTGCAAAACATAAACATCAAATTCGTTAACTTGTGAAGAAGTTGAACCACTAAACATTCTATTTCTAAGGCCTTGAACACTAGCATCAGAAATCGTATGTCTTTTATTAGGTTGCAGTGAAGTAGAAGAAGATGGCATCGAAGCCGGTTGATTATTTGCACTTTCTTGTTGGTAACACATATATATTTTTTTGCGATTTCGTTGTAGTTGTAGTCGTCTTCTTCGTTGATCTCCGGTTGGCCGCTCTAATCCAATCTCTGTATAAAACTGCAATTTCCAAATTGTCTTCCGCCAATTAGTGTCTGTGCTCTCCTATTTGAAATCTTCCAGCAGAAAAAGCGCTTTCAGATGCTGTTTATGATGATTGAATGTTCAACACATCTCGGACCATCTTTGATAGTGTCGGAAATGTCTTCGCATTCTCCCTCCAGTATCTCAGCAAGTCTTCACGTCCATCTTCATTGACAATTAATTCATACGGTACAACACCCTGCAAAACATAAACATCAAATTCGTTAACTTGTGAAGAAGTTGAACCACTAAACATTCTATTTCTAAGGCCTTGAACACTAGCATCAGAAATCGTAGGTCTTTTATTAGGTTGTAGTGAAGTAAAAAAAGATGGTACCGAAGCCGATTGATTATTTGCACTTTCTTGTTGGTAATACATATATATTTTTTTGCATTAATTGTGTATGCTAGACATAACTACTTTTTTAGTTGGTTCGTCAGTTGGATCTGTTGGAAGTATTTCTAAGCTTTCATAAATCGTTTCAACAAGTGCTTTATAACCGTCTACTTTAATAGTCGGATTTAATACAACATCAATAAAATATATAGTGGGAATAGGAAAAAAATATTTTTTTAATTTTATTAACATTTTTTTAATAGCTGACTTCTAAGTTGGTTTTTGCATATATTCATTAAGTAATAAAAATATTAGAGCTATATAAAATAACATAGTTGAAGTAGTAGGATAATAAATTTCAGAAAATTTTTTAGTAGCTAGAAATTTTTTTCTCTAAAAATGCAATAAGTTCCGAATTTTTTCCCAATCATCATCTATCATCATATCCGTTGGACTTTGATTATTGACGTTAAATAATAATGTTATAGGTCTTTTATACTCATGAGCAACAAGTAGTTGTTTATATAAAGATTTCACCTAGTCGAAACTACTTCTGGAATTTTTCTATAAGATAGTCCACAATAATGATAATTGTTTTTATACTCTTTACGTCTTTGTATTTTATTACCTTTAAAAATAAAGTTTATAGCAAATTGTACTTTATCAAAAATATTTTAAAAAAATTTTAGGCCATCTTTTACAACTAAGTTATAAATATGGCATGCACATCTAATATGAAAAATATCGGAAAAAGATGGAGTAAATCGATTTTTAAAAGGTTTACAACATAATCATTAGCAGTAACATTATCTAATGTAACAGATAATTTTATCAGTAATTCCATAATATTCACAAATTGGTTGAATATTGCTTGCAATAAATAATCTAGTGTGCGTATCATCAATATATCTATATGCTAAAATACATTTTTGCATAGACCAAGTCTGATCTATCCAATGACATGTAACAGTTAAATAATCATTACCGTTAGTACTATGGCCTATATCAGAAGTGATAGTCACTTTGCCATTAAAATGATATAATGCATAACATAAATAATGTTGATATTCATGTGCAAATTTAAAAACGTCTCTTCTAACAGTTGATCTAGGAAAACCGTTAAAAAAAGGATTATACGTTTCTCTAATGTAATGAATAAAATCAGGAGAGGAAGGAAATGCAAAAGACAAACTCTCCACCGCAACTAATTTTGCTATATTTTTCCATCTTTGTGTTTATCATATTTAGGAACTATAATTCCCCCCGTAATCGGGTTAATTCGACCCTGTACTTGGTCGGGGACACTATGTGAACCTTGTCCCGACTCAGAAGGCATTGTCACACCCGATTTTTCAGCCAGATATTCGTTATACCTAACTTTGTGCATGCTTTGTACATGTCTCAATAAACCTTCCGTCCAACCATGATCTTTTCCGATTTTAAATTTATGAACTTCTTGATAAATTTTACATCTAGCTAGTTAGATTCTCAATGTCCCTATAAAAAAAAATCACATGCAAGTGATTTTAATTTTCGTTGTTTGGTGCCTCGACTCATACAAGGGGGAATAAGAGGCATTCCAGTTTCAGTTTCAAGCTAAGACTCAATCTGAGTCTGAGGTGGAGGTGCACTGGTGGGTGTGTTATCTACATTATCGTCTAATTCATTTTCAAAATTAAAGTCTGGTTCAGATGCAGAATATACCTCATGATCTAATGATATATTAATATTGTCGCGCCCGATTTTGACCTGCGGGCTTTGCGACGCGATGGCATCGATTCCCTCCGGATGGATTAAAAATGCTTGCTTGAGGAGTCGCCACCTAATTATTCTAAGGTGAATTAGGACACCTAAATTCTAACTACAAAAAAAAATACAAAATAACTCCAATTTTGTGGTCTGCGAAACTAATGAAATTCTAGGTAAGGGTTCTTTATTATCCTAAAGGGAAGGGGTTAGGCATCCTTTAAGATCCGCTAACTTGCGGTTATCCGATCAAATTCAGGTTAATTATTGTGCTAAGAAAATGCATGTTTTTACAAGTATAAAAATAATATTGCAGGTGTTAATACATTTTGTACAAGTATGCATTTGTATGGCATTAATATACATGTAAAGCTGAAGAAAAAAAAGTATAAGTATGCATTTGTATGAAAATTGATAAAAATGTATGCAAGGTGATTATTGTGGGCGACGGGCCTAAAATTAGATAAACTAGCGATGGATTTCCAGGTTTAGACTACCCTATTAATTAATTCTATGTCTACTTATTCTAAATATTTCAATAATTTCACGAGTACAATAATATTACAATGCAGAATGAAAATAAAACTGAATTAAAGAAAGTAAAAGACAACAACACAAATAAGAAATCTACGAGGGGTATTTGCCTTCTTTGACTTATCTTTGCAAGCTGTCAAGAATAAACGGTTAGAAACAATTGAATATACATAACTTCGGATTCGTATCCAAAACAATAAATGTTTTGATTACGAAGGGCTCAGACTTAAATTTTGAAAAGATCATTCCAATCACGTCGTGGCTGCGAACATATGACTCGTTGGTCATTTTAGTTTCATTGCCTATCGAACATGTTGGTCTCTTGGGTGAAAAAGATTTAAGTTTCATCCTTGCCCAGAAGTTTTATTTTCCGTCTTTACAAATGTGGAGGCCTAAAAAATCGACGGATATTTTTTCATCGGCCAATGTAGTATAATATTCAAATCATTAAATCAGTAAGACAATCCGTGCACGGATGTTTAAATGCCAAAACAGCAAACTGAACAGAGAGACAAAAAAACGTGGCCTCGAATTCAATTTCATCGGCCAATGCAGTATTTAATTCAAAACAGTAAAACAGTAAGACAATCCATGCACGGATGTTTAAAATAGTAAATAAAAAAAACAGAGAAACGAAAAAGAAAAGCGCGGCCTCGAATTTAATTTCATCGGCCTAAATGCAATGTTAGTTAAAACAGTAAAACAACAAGATAGCTGAGTAACAGATGTTTAAAATACCCCAAAAAAACAGCAGCAGTTCGCAATTAAAACGTCCGACCCGAATTCTGAAATTTGACCCGACTCGGACACTGAACAGCGATCCGGCCCGGATTTCTGGTTGACCCGAAATCAAACATTTTTTTGATTTTTCATATAATAAACAACAAGATATTAAACCAAAAAATCTGGAAATTTATTCGAACCGGGTCGACCCGACCCGGAACAGTGCTGACCCGGAATCAAACATTTTTTAAAAATTTTCAGATAACCAACAACAAAATATTAAACACAATAAATATGAAATTATTACCAGACCCGGGTCGACCCGAAACAGAAATCCGACCCGAATCAGTTCTTTTTTAAAATTTTCTGAACAAAGCGTTCTCCAAAATGGCTACAACATCAACGCCAAACACGAAGAAATAATAACAACAAGAACAAACATCAAAGAAGGTAAAATTGGAAGAAAATTACCAAAACGCAGCTACTGTTCACCGACGACAATCTGGAGCTACAGATCTCCGAATCCACCTCTGTCAGTTCCCAATCAAAGACTGAGATGAGAGGAACACTCTGTCCAAATATCAGCTCAATCGGACAAGGAACGAAGCGATAATCGACCAAAGAAGTTGGCTGCTCCCCATGAATTTTCTGCAGAAAATTTCTGCACTTTTTTTTTAATCTTTTTTTTTTCAGACTCGATTTTTTCACTTTTCTTTCCGGATTTTCGGACCCTCTTTAAAAATATGAAGAACAAAGGATGTAATGCAAATCAAGAACAAAAAAAAAAAATCCGACGACCCCTTTACAATGAAGAACAATGGGGTTTTTATAGATGAAAAATTGGGTTTGAATTTCAAATAAAAGTGGGCAAAAAATATGATTTTTGGGGCGGATTTTCGGAGATAAGGGTGTGGGTTGAAGTGGCCGACGATGGGATGGGGCAGGGGTATAGGGGTGTGCGACGGTGAGGGCGTGGGGTTGAGAGGAGAGTTGAAGAGAGGCTAGGGTTTTTGTTTGGTGGGTATTAGTTTTTTGTTTTCTAGAAGTGTTTTGGTTTGGGGGGAAATAAGGGAAAAGGGGCGATGGGCCGGTTCGGTTTGGGCTTGGGGAATTGGCCGGTTGGGCTTGGGGAAATAAAGGGGAAGGGAATAAGAGGTATTGGGCTAGGGGGTTGGTTTGGTTAGGGAATTAGGAAATAAGAAATTAGGGTGTTGGGTTGGAAAATAAATGGGTTATGAGTTTAGAATATAAAAAGGGATTTTTATATAAAAAGAAAGCTTTGCAAAATTTATAAATTGTAAAGATGACAATATGATAAAAATATAATATTTGGGAAATGTTTGGTGCTAAAAAAATAAAAAATAAAAATGCGATGACGTTTTGTCAAAATAAAATAACATATAATATTATGATAAAAGCATGATTATGATATATATATATATATAAAAAAAATTCAAATGACAATAAAAATGCAAATAATAATGATATATATACATATATATGCCTATATTTTAAAATTGTTTTAAAGTGTCAAAAATATAAAAAATTACAAATAAAATCAGAAAAGATGGGACAAAATTGGGTGTCAACAAATATCATTAAAAAAATTAATTTCATCTATATGAGTGAAATCATTGGGATTAAAAATAGGATTACTAGAAGATGCACCCTTACCCCTATTACCCATAGTACCTCTACCAGAAATCAAACGTCCAAGTCGTTCAATTATAATTATGCAAATAAATAACTAAAGTAAATAAAATTAAGTACGATAATTAATATTAAGTAACAATAATAATTTAAAGAAGGAACGAAGGTACCAAATGCCGACGTGTAATCGATGTTGAAAATTGAAACTTTGCTCGATGGATGATACTCAAGCTAGTTGCCAACTTCACTCCTAATTTTTGAACTTTGATACAAATAAGCAAATAAAAATATAATATGTAGTAGGCAATGTAGACTTATAGAGAGATAGATTGAGAGATTAGAGAGATGATAAGAAGATTTGTGGGAAAAATGAAGAGGAAAATGAGGTATTTATAGTTGAGAAATATGGTTAAATTGTAAATATACTAACTTAGGGGTTAAAATAAATATTAAGGGGGTAGAGGGTTTATGGGGTGGGGGTGGGGGGTGGGGGGCAAAAATGACCGTTATAGCCGTTGCACAAACGGTCAAAATTGAAATTTGGCCGTTGTTGCAACAACTGGGGACCGGGTCAGGGCGGGACGGGACGAGCCCCAGTAATTTCGTTCCATTTTTTTGGGGGGCCAGGGCGGGGCGGTAATCGGTATACAGCCATACACAAAATCTAACCAATTGAAAGGCTTTTGAATTAGAGAAGGGTTAAAAATACATTATAGAAAGACCAACAGAAGTGATGTAGCAGCATTATACTACAAACATTTGCATTTTCATAAAAAAAAGTAAATATAAATAAATTAGGAGGAACGATTTTGAAAGTATTGATATATTCTTTTACACACATTTTCGTTTTATCAAAATAGGTTTAAGTAATCTATACTATATTAAAAGCATGAAGCCCTTAATTAGAAAGTTAAATCACTTAAATATCCCTTTTCTATTTATAAAAAAAATCTGTCCAATCAATAATTTAAAACTTGGACGAACAAAAGTTTTGCAACCGTCGCATACTTTGATGTTGCAAATGTCCTGAATGCTTGAATCATTTGTATATGCAATGGAAATTCTAAAACTCCACAGCAAATGGATAAAAGCACTTATTCAATTTCATCTCCAGATTCTTTAGAACTGTGATCATTTTCCCTCGAAACGAGACTAAACGTGTGGCAATCATTTAAAAAAATACACACTTTGTTAGGAGTTAGATACTTCATCATCCAGGAAATAAAAAAATCACCCGAGAATAAATTCAAAAAATTAGAAGTGATTTTCTTCCAACTTTAACTATAGAGATGGCCTTAATCTATACAACAACAAAGTAAGGTTCAAACTGATCAAACAAGAAGATTGCACCAAAAATCGGGTTCTGTATTCTTCACTCTACTTATTTTTTCTTTATCTATTATTTTCTTTTGTAAATTTTGTGATATCTATTTTTACAAATGTTCTAAATGACGCACTTTGTGATGATCTTGATATGCATGTTTAATTTTTAGAATAACAGTTTTTATGTGATTGTGATTATATAATTGCAGAAAGATATATATGGAGTTTATATATTTATATTTGAAAGTGGTGGTGTTCATTGTTTGGTTAAAAACTGATCCAAATCGAAAACTGAAATAAATCAATTAAATAAGTCGATAGTGTTGTTGGGCCTGTGTTCAAAAAATCAGGAAAAACAGAAACCAAACGGAAAGACAAAAACCAGAAAAACAGAAACTGGAAAAATAATGCAGAAGTAAGAAAATATCCGAGACCACGAATTCCTTTGTGTGTCCTTAAGGAATTTAATCCCCTCACCTGTACCCGAGGTTATGGATTACTTCCTCCCAGGATAAAATGGATATACCTGTCGCAGGAGTAGCGGTACGTCAAACGCCTTCGACTTCGACGAACTCAAAGTTGGCAACGAAACACAGTAAGACTCGATAGTTTTATTTGTGGAAAAAGAATGCGAGAATTTCGATACGAAATTTTTGTTTCAAGTGTTTTAAAAATGAGGCATTGCCTCGGTTTATATAGCCTCGAAGGTGCCTCTTCGGAATAGGTTGGTGACTGTTCGGAAAGGCCTTTGCCTTTTTTTTTTCCCAGAAAAAGAAAGAAAAATTCATTTTCCCTCCATTTCTCATTCACACCAACTTAGCTAGCTTTATTCATTAACTAGCTTTAACAGATAGTTGTTTGAGTTTGATTTGATTTGGTTTGGTTTAAATTTTGAAAAAGCGATAATATTTGATTTGATTTGATTTTATTAGAAACAAATCGAAGAAAAAATCGAACCGAGCCGATAAATTATATACACAATTTTTATAATTTCTTATAAATAATTTTAAATACTTTGATTACTTTTTCATCTTCTTTTTTATTCCTAACATGCTATTGAACTTTACACCTTAAGCTCATTTCTTAAAAGAAATCCTGAATCCAAACTCATTTATTCAAAGAACAACTATGAGATTTCTCTCTCTCTCTCTCTCTCTCTCTCTCTCTCTCTATATATATATATATATATATATATATATCTTATAAATTTTATGCACCGGGATGCTTTGTGCATCGGACTACCCTTCTTTTATAAACTTTATTCACTTGATTAAAGCTTATAGATCTTAATACATTTTCTCCATACATCAAGAAAATTATAGCTCCCGCTGTAAAATGATAATAACAGATTATAAGTTGGAAAATGATAAAAAAGTCTTTCCTAATTGTAAAAGAATGAAAGACAGAAATACCATTAGGTTTCTTTAAAACCGAACCAAACTGATAACAACCAAACTGATGGATATATTATATTCGATTAAGTTTGATTTTAATAATTAAAAAGACTAAATTAATTTGGTTTTTATTTTAACCAAAAACCGACCCATGAACAGCCATACTTGAAAGTTACAACAATTTAAGATTTAGAGAAAATTATTTAGTGGAATTAAGTTAGCTCCATATGTGTTGTGGAAGACACCTGAAATTCAATATTCACTGTCGGGTGTTTGGCTTATTATTAGAAGCTAATATCAGACTATGGTATCTAATATAAGCATGAATAATAGAAATATAAAATTCATTTAAATTTTGTATTTCTTATGTTTTCACGAAATTCTTGGTGAATATGTGATTATTGTTAGTTAATTTGTCAACATGTTACTGATATGATGGCATAACAGAAATGGAAAGATTTATGATTTCCAAATTTGAAATGGAGGTTTTTAGACAAATCAATATCATGATTAAAATAAAAAGTGAGAATAATCTATTGAATTATTACGTGAGAAAATGCTAAATTCTTTAGTAAAATAAGAATAAAAAGGAGTAATAACCCCGCTTGATCCAATAACAACCGTAAAGAAACAAAGACAGAAGAGTTGTTGCTTAACTTGTGTATGTAAGCACAATTGGGAGGCCAATAGTCGAGTTATTGGTTAGTTGAAGAAAATTAAACAGTTAATTTAATTATAATGGTCAAATACTTTTGCTATTTTAGAAGGATATAAAACACAAGTTGGATATCAAGTTAGTGAAACAACCAATTCACCACAGGTTGGATGCTTAAAGTGGAAGGAAGTGTAATTTTTCTTCGAAATCCAACAAACAATAACACATTCAACAATAAAATAGGAATTTGTTGTGTTAGAAGAAGTAAGCAAAACAGCCAGTGATTGAGGTTTTTTAAAAAGAAATTCTATAGATACCGAAACTAGAAGTGTAAGCTCAACTTTAATTGTGACAGCCTAAGTCATTCTAACTCAAACATAAAAAAAAGAGGTAGCCCGGTGCACTAAGCTCTCGCTATGTGCGGGGTCCGGAGAAGGACCGGACCACAAGGGTCTATTGTACGCAGCCTTACGTTGCATTTATGCCAGAGGCTGTTTCCACGACTTGAACCCATTACATCCTGATCACATGACAACAACTTTACCAGTTACTCTAAGACTCCCCTTCATATAAATATATATAATGGTTAGTCAACACACATAAGTCTTCGACATGATTACGTGAAAAATTAATTGAATTGTAATTATCACACATTTGAGGAGTCAAAAGTAATGAAGGTGATCAATTTACTAAGTTTCATGTACGTTTAGATTATGCAGTGACGATAAATAAAGTACAAGGACAAATAATTCTCATTGTTAGATTGTAATTACCATAACATATTTTACAAATGACCGATTTCACATTACAACAACTTTACATTGCACTTTCAAGATGACATATATTGAATTACATGTTGATTGTTCATCTTCATAGGTTCAGGCAATATCTATTAATCATATTGACCTCAATAAACAAGTCATTATACAATGATCCACATTGTTCATACAAAAACTTGTATGTTACAACACTTCATGCATAATTTTTAAACTAATATTGATATTATTTTTTGAATTATGACTTGAAATACACGTGCAACGCATGTGGCGAGAAACTAGTAAATAAATAAGTGACAACGATTTCACGGGAATATTAGTCTATATGAATTTTATTTTACACTAGAAAAGTGAAATGACATTAAAACAAGTCGGCGGGCTCTGAAAATAAAAACATTTCCATTGGTTTGTGTTTATTTTTTAGGACCTTTTGTTGGAAATTAGCCTTTGGCGGGGAGATGCGTCCACCCATCTTTGATGAATTAAACACTAGTGTTTCGCATGTTGGAGACCTTGTCTCTTCGCACATGCATGATCTACGAAGTGAGTAGATGACCGTAGGGCCAAGAATCGTCTAATTTCGTTGAGAAATGAAAGAGATATTGGTCCACGAAGTAAGGTGTTTGAGACATGGAAATGTGGTGTGGGACAAATCTACCACATCGGTGGGAATAGGAAGAATTGCTCTCTATATAAGTCTCTAATGTGGTAAAGGGTTTGGATCCCCAAGGGGTATCCCATGTGTTTAAAGGAGGGAAGACCTAGATGTGCTTGGGTTCAAGGCTAAGCCCACACGCGCGCCGCCGCCGCCCGCCCGTCCGGTCTCGGGCTCGGGCCTCGGGCCTCGGGCCACGGGCCACGGGCGTGGGCCGTGGGGCGTGGGGGTGAAATTTGTGGGCCGTGGGTCGTGGGCGTGGGCGTGGGTGTGGGCCTTTCGATATTATCTTTTTGGACCGAATTCTTTTATATGTACAGTTTGGTCCCCGAAGTTTCAATATTTACGTTTGGTCCCCGTAATTTCGGAGACATTTTTTCGCCTACCGTTGGCTCAATTCAGTGGCAGAATATAGACGAAAAACAGGCCACAAAACAGACGAAAAAGACATCGAAAAATCAGCAAACCAGTGGCTGAAAAATTAGCAAAACAGTGGCTGAAAATCGGTCAAAAACGGTGACCAAACCCTCACGTATACACAAGATATACACTACGAGACACACTATATACACAGAGACAAAAGAGAAGAGTAAAGAGAAACTCTTCCTTCCTATTCCATATCTTGACAAGTCGAGTCATATTTGTTTTCTTCGACAGGCTCAACCTATTGGCTTTGTAGTGTTGAGATTAAAGTGTTGTTTTATCTTGGGAGACTATTGCCCGCTAACGTAAAAGCATATATACGGGGCAATCTTGTCTTAAGGATAGAGGGCTATCCTCGACTCAACACACAACGTTGTAACCTTCCAGATTTAGTTGTTTCTTGATTTCAGGATATCAAGATTCAAGACACAACATACTTGCGGCAGTTCTCAAAGTTGGCTTTGCAAGGTGATCAAGATTCAAGACACAACGCACTTGCGGCAGTTTTGAAGTTTGACCATTTATTTATCCTTTCGAACATTTGTAATAGTTATTTACATCCCGTACTGCTTTATAAAGTACGATAGAAACCAACACCTTTTGCTAATCCCCCAAAATTATTCTCGTTTATTTGTATTATTTTATGAACTAATTTAGTACCGTGCGACGCGCGGTCGTAGAAAATACTGTAGTTATCATATTTTATTTATAATACGGAAAAAGATAAAAATACCTCTCATATATTGAAAATAGCCTACACGTGCCCTTCATTAATCTTTCGATTTAAAAAATATCCTCAACGTTATTTGGCTCAAACATACTCCTAAAACTAACAGACCATAAAAGATAAAATTTGAGATCTTAAAATAGTTACGTGGCATTTTCTAAGCTTGCTACGTGTATAGATTAACACTAAATTTAAAACACTCATTTATTTAGAAAGCCAACCCCTTTTTGTTTAGATTTCAATTTGTTGCATTTTCGTGACACATTTATCACATTCCAAATTCATTTACATAATTATTTTCTCTCGAGTCTTTTTCTCTTTGCCCTTACTTTCATTCTCTTTGACTTCGGAGAAGTGAGTTCCAGGTTAGCTTTTCCATTTTAAACAAAAATAATTTAGTCATTTACAAAAAACATTCTTTAGGATGATTTAGCTTTTCCATTCTAAACAATGCTACCAATTTTATTTGGATCCAATGATTTGATATGTTGTCACCAATTTGATATTCACCTTTCAAATACGGTAATATGCACATTTAAGAAACTATCTCAGATCAAACATGCTAAGTCTCTCCATTTAGTTAGCTAAGATCCATCTGTCCATTTAGTGGAAAGTTAAGTCTTAACATAGTAAGGTTGCAAAACAAAAAAAAATATACTTTAATGTCTAATCAATTCAAGTACTAAGTTCATACTCTTTTGCTGCTAGGTGTTTTGAATTTCTCAATATACATCGATTTATATATATATATATTCGTGTAGTAAAAAATTATACATCGATATATATTCATGTAGTAAAAAATTACAAATGATACAGTGGGAAATATATAATGTATGAATTAAATCTCCTAGCTCCTCAAAATATTATGCCCAGAAATAATCACACCCAGTGATATCAATTTTTACTTAATTGTACATGAATCAACATATTTGCAAGTTCACATAAATGTACCCTTCTCAAGCAATTTTTGGACCTCATGCTGATACACAACAGGCTTCAGCAAGAGATAATCAGGACATATGCAATACTGGAGCATGTTCATTTTTCTCGACTAGCTATCACAACATGTTAACATTCACAACAAGGGATGCAACTACATTCATCATTGCCTGAAGAGTAACTTCATGAGAGTTTGATCCATTCCATTTGTGAGACTTCAAGGTGTGAAAGATGGATATAAACCAAGGCTCTTTGAAATCTAGTTGTTTGATCTTCTTTACTTGTTAGGATGGAGTGACTAGCTAGTTTCCACTTTAGATTTTATTAGCTTGATTTTGCTGTTTTATTGCTTGCATTCTTCTGCGTATTCTGATTCACTTTACCCAATAAAGGGCTATGCGAAATAGGGATTGCTGCTTCCACTGCGCTACCTTCCTAAGCCCCTACTCCTTTTCCGTAAATATTTGAATTTCTTTAATAAATTTCCACCAGTTTGGTGGTCTTGCTAAAAAAAATGTTTGACAACATCAATTAACCTTATGTAGAAACAGAAAAGCAAAAAAGGAGGAACGATATATGAATCTGCTGCTATATACTCATGTATGTGAAGGAGATGTTGAAATCATAGCACTAATTCTAATGAATTGAAAGATAGCTCAATCAATGAAGCCATCAATAGTACACCTACATTAAATGAGAAGTTAAATCACAACATAGTTACTTATTGCATATAAGAACTGTTGATGTTGGATGGATGTTGTGACAACATCTGTAAATGCTCAGGACAACATCTTATGAAAATAAGAATGTTGCCTGCGATGTTGTGACAACATTCCTGACAACATCTCCGTAACGATTTTGCCTATTCTTTCGGCTAAAACAGGTTGTGTTACTGTGAGTAAAAAATAACCTAGGCAAGCTTACAATGATGCTGTGTTTAAAACGTGATAAAAGAAACAGTCAAAGCTTGGAGAGGAAGCAGCGTGAAGACCAAGTCCAGAACGTTGAGCTTTTTAAGGAGAAAAAACCGGTCCAAGCTGAAGCCTTCTTTTACTCAACCTCCGCAACCAATCAGTGAGGATTTCAAGGGAAGTTCCACACTATAAATAGAGGGGAGCTTCAGAGTATCAATATCCAGAATTGAACGAGAAGAATTACCAAGAAAGCTCTCGGATATTCACCTTAGAAACTGGATCAACACACTTAGCCTAAAGGAGTATAACAACATCTAGTCCCACATTACTATTGCTGTCCAAATTCTAGATCAAACTTATATTTCAAGCAATTGTAATGAAGATGTTGTATTTGTCTTTTTAGATCTTTTAACTTTAGGCTGAAGTCATCTGCGACTTCACTTTTGTTTGTAATTTCTTTTTCGCATTTATTGTTCAATCTTGTAAAAAGAAATTCATTTGTAATTGTATATAATTTATACAATTCTTTGGTCATTGACCATCAAGGGATATATTAATATATACCCTTGAAATTATAAACCTTGTGTCTCTTTACTTTTCCGCTGCATTTACTCTATAAAGGTTTATAACTGTTTTATCACAATGTTGCTTCAGATGTTGACACAACATTGAAGGCAACATCTAGAAACTGTTTTAATTGTTCTAGCTGTTACGGTTTTATTCTTACATATTTTTGCTTATCCGTAGTCCCGGACCCAACAAGAACTTTCCAACGCGAATTCGAATTTGATCGGGCTTTAATATGGGTATAGGATACCCGATGAAAAACAAAAAAAACTAAAAGCTTCCCCTAACCTTCTGTAGAAATAGAAAATCAAAAGAAGGAAACGATATATGAATCTGATGCTTTAGTTGATCAGCCTGAAACCAAGCATAGGTTTATATAAAATAGTACGTAAGAACTATGTTAAAGATAAAGAATTTTAAAAGATAATTATATTCAATTTAGTTTTTTTTTAAAATCTACTTTTCAACTCAAATTCAAATTTTAAATATGTTTATCTTATCTCATTTTTATTATAATTCTATTTCTGAACATCTATGTCAGCTTTTGGTCTGGATACATATAAAACGAATAGCTTTGTAGATATAATTGTCCTAGCTCTACCATATCTTTTGTTTCATTTCTTCTGGAACAATCACAAACACTTTTTTAATTATGGATCTACTACCAGAAATTTAAAAGAATAATCTTATCATTTGAGAATAATAAAAAATGGACAGTGTTCAATTGGAACATGAAAACAAATACATAAACAACAACTACTACCACTAAACTTCTCCAAAATCTTGTATTATGAATATCTTGAAAACACAAAATCAAGATAGAAGGGGCCGGAAACATATTAAAAACAGAGTTCTTAAACTTCATAAATCTAGTGTAACAATTTCTCAATAACTGAATCTTATTAAAGTTACTAATTTACCTTTAACAACACATAGCACTTTGAACGACATAGTCCATATATGAAATTTTCTTAATTTTTCAAAGTATGGTTATGAGAACGAAAAAAAATTAAAAAAAGTTCTTAAAGAAATGTTATTACTAATTTATTCAAAGTATCGGTATCCTGCAATAAAAAAAGTGATCAAACAAAAATAGTAAATTTTAAAAAGCATAAAAAAAAATACAATAACTTACATTACCAATACTATTGATAAAAATCAAAATGAGAGAAGTCTTGGCTGAGATATTTATAGATATTGGAAGGGGTGTAACTTTTTAGTTACTCTTTTCCTAATTTATGTGATGAAAGACTTGTAAAATTGATAGGACTCTAACTTCTAAATATTTATCTAAATCTTAATTTGAATTCATGAAATGCATTTAATTTCAATCATACACGTACATTAGATACAATTTTCATTTTGGTTGACAGAAAAAATAAATAAAATATTTATTTTATATATATTTGAATTTGATTTATTTGAAAAAATACATCTATAAATATATTTTAAAAAAATATATTTTTGTCATTTTTATGAAGGCTTCGATTTGAATCAAATTAGCATTCTTTTTTATTCTTATCTTGTTACATTGAAATAGCAATAAAAATATATTTATTATATATATATATATATTTGAATTTGATTTATTTGAAAAAAACATCTATAAATATATTTTAAAATATATATTTTGATATTTTTACGAAAGCTATATGAAGATATTTACTCCAATTGAGAATGTAGATTTGCCGCCGAAGGCTTCCATTTGTATCAAATCAGCATTCTTTTTTTATTCTTATCTTTTTACATTGAAATCACATTACCTTTTGAAGGATAGTACAAGATTAGTTAACTTTTTTTATCTTTTAATTAAATTCAAAGTAAAAATTAGCTATGAAATCAAAAATTGATCCGCATATAGATATATTCTTCAATAATATATAGATATCCACTCAAAAATTCTTTTAAAATTTTAACTTTATTATTTTAATATTCGATTCCATTTGTAGATAATTAATTTGATAGGGCAGTATTAAGAAACAGTAAGAGTCCGGTTAATTCGAACTCTTTTGCTGTATGTAGAGGTCTACATCTAATTTTATCTTAAGTCTAACTCTTTCAAATTCAAAAAAGTACTTATGTTTCATTTTAGTTTCAAAAAATTGTTATCTTTCAATTCAAATTTAAAAAACTTTATCTTTTAAAATTTAAAACCTTCTTTTAATTTAAACTACATGTTATTACGTAACATTATAATTGACATTAGTTGTCTTAAAACTGTCAAGTGGCTTGTTAATAGCTTGCCATTTGGCTTAACCACATTGCTTGCACCTCTCCTATTTTTTTTTTTTATATATATATATATATAGATTTTTTCTTTTTAATATCTATTCATATAAAATAGGAGAAGAAAAATAATGTTAGGATGACAAGTGTCATCATCACAAAATTTCTATTTTTGTTAAAATAAAAAACAATATAAGAAGAAGAGAAAAAACAAAAATAGAATTAGAGAAAAAAAATTAAGTAAACATAATAGCACGTCCCATACACCCATTTCCCCACTAACTCACAAACACACCCATTCACGATTTAAACTTTGTTCTAAAAAAAAAAATTAAACTTCAATAAAAACACATTTTTTGGCTCCTTTTTTGTAGCAAATTTCATTTTTCAGAAAAAATATAAGCAATAAAAAAGAAAGTGGAATAGTGCAATAAAACACAAGTTTTCGTCTCTTTTTTCTTTTACTTTATTAAATTTGTCTTTATCGAATATCCTAAGCAGTTTAAGTTTTTTTTTTTTGGATCATTATAATAAATATTTGAATTTTAATTTGAGAGTGGTTAGTTTATTTGTTTATCTCTAATGAAATGAGAGAATATTAAATTTTCAATTCTATCTATATCTATATATAATAATAATAATAATAATAATAATAGAATGACAAGTGTCATCATCATAAAATTTCTAATTTAAAATTAAAACTTTTTTGCAAATTCACAAAAAACTGCTGAATTTATATATCTCAAAATAAAAAAACTGCTTTGTGCAGATATGGGGAGAGAATACAGGAATCTCAGATACCTGTCTCCTTTACTGTTTTTTCACAAACAGTTTTTTTTAACAACAAACGACTTCATTTTATTAATGCATAAGCAATTCCCATTTGTCATACTCTTCGCCACTAGCTTCCTTAGACAAGGTAGACAATTTCACATTGAGGTGTTGCACCTTTACATTTGGATTCATTCTAGGAGGTACAAGTGGAAATAGAAGTTTCCCCCTTTCATCCACTACATACCTATGTCACTCGTGCTCATAAGCAATCCCATGACATTCGAACCAAGAATATACCAAACACAAGTCACATGTACCCATAGAAAGTACTACACACCACACTTTCTCTTGATATTCCCCATGAGAAAATGATACATTCACCATATCGACCCAATATCCCTTTTTGCCAATATAAGAGTATTCTTTCTTAGTCCAATGTAATCCTAGCCAGAGTCCGGCTTGAGGAGTAATGTAACAACCACGATGATGGTCATTAATTTCAAGGCGAACTCCCCAATCATTATGTACTTTCACCAACATTGAATGTACTCTTCCGTTAGGCTCAATTCTCATGTTGTCCTTCGGTTGAGCTCTTCTCACAACACTTTGAGTAGTGTTGGAGTAATATGGTCTCATGCCTCCATAATAAGAATCGAACTCCAAGAAGAAGTACCTATTTAAAACACTCAACAAAACAAGCAAACACGTTAAGTTAGTAAAGATAAATCTCACAATCACTCAAGTTTGCGCATCTTTAATTGCCTCACAAATTGTCGCAGCTAATGATTGTACCCTGTTTAGTTCGATTAGTCACAAGGGATTTAGTTTTTACTCTTGGCCAGAATGGATTCTTGTTTGAATCGAAGAACGGATGACTCAATTCTAGCTAACGAACTTTCAACAAAAATAAGCAAGAAAAGTTTGAAGAAAATTGGTATGAAATAAATCCGGACTCAAGAACTAATTAACCTCAGGTTCAATTACTAAAGTTAACTAGCTTAGAAGATCAAAGTAAAGAAATGGAATAGAATCGGAAAGGAAATAGAAGTGAAAAATCTGAAATTTTGCCACAAAATTACTTTTCACTTGAAATTTTCGATCAAAGGCCCCTTTTGGGTGTCTTCTTCCTTATGAATATATGAACATTTCAATGTACCTAGATTTTAACTCGGATTGGCTTCAATTTTCAGATCTAGCCTCCTCTCAATAAGGAGAACAAAGCCACTCCAAATCTAAATCAATTGTTACACCTCGTAAGTTTTGTTGTGTCGTCAATGGATAACGAAGCCCTAGAGAGGGGTATGACCTTACAAAAGGATAATGAAGGTTTACAATTTATTTATGGAGGTACCAGAGTGTTTGGGAGTTAAATGGATCGAAGAAAGTACATTTCGACAAAAATAGGAATCTGGGCAGTTTGACGGTGCAGTTGACAGAAATACTTTGACGGACCGTCAATTGCCCAAGGTGAGCCGTCAATTTTCCTGGCAGTTTCATGGGAAGGTTGACGGACCGTCGAATGTTTGATGGTCTGTTAAATGGGCCATCATTTTATGTCGGTGCAGATTTGTTACGCGTTTATATTAGGGAATTTCGATTCTTAACTCATTTCCCCCCAAACCCCAACCCCAATACTCTATCTAATTCCTCTATATCATACCCCAACACCCCAAATCAAAATCAAAGCTAAAATCCACAAGAATTGTGTGAGAAACCCGTGATTATAGTAAGAATTGCCTTCTCCTTGAAGAGTTGATTTTGGAATAATCTTGGACGCAAGATAACCTACGATTTTGGTAAAGAGTATGATATATTAAGATGAGTTTCATCCTCCTTTACTTATGGTTGTAATTAATTGTTGATTAGGAGAATGTTATGAAAAAGTAACATGATCAAAATTTCACAAAAAATATGAAAATCTTCGAAATATGAATTGTTGGGCTGTTTTACCCTAAGTATTTGTTCAATTAGGTGACAAAATTAATTGTGTATGTTATGGATTAAGAAAAGTTCGGTTTGAAGGATTGTGAAGTTGAATCACATAAGATTTTGCATATAAGAAAAGCTTAAGGAATCTTATATACTAAAATTGTTGAAGGACACCTAAATGGGTTTATATGGAAATTGTGTTTTTGATTAAAACATGGAATTGAATTGCATAAGCATTCCTCGTAAAGAAATCTAAGAACCCGAGATGGTCAAAATTTGTGATAACATGCCTAAGTGAAGTTTCTTTATGAAATTTGAATTCGATATTGATGTCAACTTGTTATGTGATGCAGATGACCACATGTAAGAGGAGCGAGGGCTTATAGAGCTATTGTAGTGATAAGGACCAGGTATGTTAAGGCATACTCTTTCATTCCTTTGGCAAGATCTATGAATAACATAATCATAACGATGTTACACCAAAAATGAACTCTATTCTTGAGATTGAAAGCTTGCGAACCTCATTGTTTCATGTTGACGTATAATTCCTTGGTTTTATTGTTGTTCCTTGTCAAATATACCTCTCGTCTTGTTTCCTTTGAAGCGTATATTTTCTTATGACTCTTGCAGACCCTCAGATAATTAATACAAACACAACTACATAAAGATAATCAGAGGATAATGACCTTGAGTTACTACGATTAGTTTCACAAGGCCCTTCAGAGTCTGTCACAACTATATATATATATATATATATAGCTATTTTCTTACCGAACCGCTCTATAGTCGGTCCGGTACGACACATAGATGCGCACCCAGTTGTAGTTGGTTTTGATATTACTAAGTCCCACACTTGGGCCGGGTATAATCGAGTCCTCATCGAGGCCAAGTAAGATATATATGTATTATGACATGATTTCCCCCACAAAGAGTATGTATATTAATTTATATGGCCCTACTGAGCGATTTGAGTTTTACAGACATGCATACATTTTCATGATTGTGTCAGGTAGGCACTCAGAGGCTTGTTATGACTTTTAGGTTGACTTCTGTACCCTTATCTCTTATGATATGTATTCTGTCTATATTGATTATCTGCCTTACATATTCAGTATATCTTTCATACTGATGTCCCTTTTCGGGGACACTGTGTTTCATATCCGCATGTACAGATAGAGATGCAAATAATTTCCTCACAGTAGGTCCCGATTCAGCTGGAGGTCCTCATGCTCCATTCTTTCAGAGTTGTATAGTAAGCTGATAGGTATAATGGATATGCATATATATATATATATATATATATATATATATATATATAGTCGGGTATGGCTGGGCCCTGTCCCGACCAATGGTTTTCAATATACTCTTTAGAGGCTTGCAGATAGTGTGTGAGGTGTGGTAGTCGTGTGTGGCCTTGTCGGCCCATGTAGTAGATTTATTATGCTTATGTTGTCCTTGTCGGCCTTGTTATAGATATGTATGGTTTGAGCCTTTTCTGAGTGTAGGTGGCTATATTCTTATTCAGTTGAGTATATGTCAGAGACCTTGTTGGCCCACGAGTTGTGGTATATCTCTCAGGTATCAGGATCGGAATACTCGGGCCTTAGGGTGTCGGGTGCTGGACACCCCCCAAGGTTATGGTGTGACATCAATTGACCTTTAAATCACTAAATGCACTTTGGTGTTCTTCAAAGCTTGAAGGTCCTTCAATGATGATTTCTCCAAAACTCTTCCAAATACTTTGAAACTTCGGACCCTGGTAGATTTGACCTCTAAGAACTCAAATCCAACCTCAAAAACACCCTTTTCAAACTTTGGATTGAGGTTTTGGATCAAACCCTACTTTTTGCCTTCTTTTTCACCAAGAATGTTTGAAGATCCTCAAGAACACCTTGAAATTTCAAATTTCTAGATGCTTCAATTCAATTCTGTTTGTCTTTAAATTTTGGATCTTGAGCCTCTATTATTAGATAAACAAAGCCCAATAGGTTTTGGCTTTCAATTTTAACTCAATCTTCAAGACCCACAAACTTGTTCTTCAAGTTCTTCAAACCTTCAAACTCAACAATGGTAGAATCTTCAAACTCACTTGAAATGACCCCAAAATTTAGAGTGGCTTCCCCTAAAGTAAGAGAACAAACCCCAATACTCTTTTAGCTCAAACAACCACAAATTCTTCAAGATCCAGTTTCAAGTTCTTCAACCCAAGAACGGTAGAGGACTCAAATTAACCCCAAACAACTTAAAATTTTGGATCTAGATTCAAATAACACTAGGGAACAACAATCTAGTATCAAAAACAACAAACAAACACGGATTTGAAATAATTTTCATGTTCAATTTTTAGTTTTTTTTAAAATCAAACCAAGACTAGATTTGTCCTAATAAATCTATTAGTGGCTCTGATACCAATTGATACAATAAAGGTTATGGAAAAATAAGGAATCAACAAGAAAAAGTAAATGATAGATAGATTGACACAAATATAAACACAATTTGGCAACTAAAACTCTATAATAGCTAAAAACCTCCAAATTAGTATTTAACTAGCACCAACCTCTTAGGATGACCTCAAGAGAACCAATGTCCCAAGCAACCGAGCCTCTCATAAACAAGGTTCAACCATAGCTTCAACAAGCTCTCAACACTCAAACTCTCAAAGGAGTATCAAAATATCTCAATTTAACATAATTTACTAAAGAAACAAACTAAGGTAGTTGTGATCACCTACAAGAGGGGAAAATTGAATGTTGTGGCAGATGCTCTATCTAGGAGATTTGTATTGTTGAATGCCATGACTTCTAAGATGATGGGGTTTGAAATCCTAAAGGAGTTCTACTCCAATGATCCCGATTTCAAAGAGGTTTATGTGGAGTTAGCCCAAGGGAAGAAGATTGATTGGTTTCAACTAGTTGATGGGTCTTGTTCAAGGAGGGTAGAATATGTGTTCTAATGAGCTCATGGAGGGCACTTTTCATGAAGGAAGAACATAGTAGAGGTATGATGGGTCATTTTGGTGTGTCCAAAATGTTTGACCTCCTCAATGAATAATTCTATTAGCCCAAGATGAAACATGATGTGGAGAAACTTTGTGGGCAATGTTTGGAGTGCAAGCAAGCTAAATCGAGGACTCATCCTCAAGGTTCGTATACTCCTCTTCCTACTCCTATTGGTCCTTGGATAGATATTTATATGGATTTTGTGATGGGTCTTCTAAGAACCAAAAGGGGTCATGATAGCATTTTTGTGGTGGTAGATAGGTTCTCTAAAATGTCTCATTTTATACCATGCCATAAATGTGATGATGTTTCTCATGTAGCATCCTTGTTTGTTGCTAATGTGCTTAGATTGCATGAAGTACCTTGCACTATTGTTAGTGATAGGGACTCCAAATTTCTTAGTCCTTTTTGGAAGAGTCTTTGGGGTACACTTGGTACCAAGCTTTTGTTCTCTACTTCTTGTCACCCTCAAACGGATGGACAAATAGAAGTAGTGAATAAGACTCTTGGGAGCATGCTTAGGTGTATGAATAGAGGAAAACCCACTTATTGGGAGGACCGATTTCCTTTGATTGAATTTTCTTACAATAGGTCACTCCACTCCTCTATTGGCATGACTCCATTTGAAGTGTGTTATGCTTTTAATCCTTTGGTGCCTTTAACCTTAACCCCTTTTCCTAGTGATGTTGTTGTGATCTTAGATGCAAAACAAAGGGCGGCCGAGATGATGAAGGTTCATGTCAAGGTGAAGGAGAACATAGAAAATATCAACACTAAGGAGGCCAAGATACAAAACTATGGAAGGAAGAAGGTGGACTTCCAAACCGATGATTGAGTGTGGGTTCACTTTCAGAAAGAAAGATTCCATCAAATAAGGAGAGGCACATTGTGTCCAAGAGGCGATGTGTTACACATCATAGTTTTGTATGCTGAGATTCATCGTATGTTAGTCCTCCTAGTCTTTACACATCAGGATTATCTTTGAGGTTATAAGACATTAGACATGGCTATTGTTACATCCCATACTTCTATTCAACATATACATGACTAAGAGTTGAGGTTGACTAATGCTCTGAAACGTGGGAAATAAGATTTGGGCAAATAAAAAAAGTGAATGAGCTGCTTACTTACCCGACGTGCCTGCTTGACCAACTTAACTTCTATCCTACTAGCTTAAGCTACTTAACACTTGTTGTGATTATTAAATGAGGATAGGACATGTGTCTAAATGATTAAGTGCAGCATATGACACCTATTAATTAAGCAAGTAGGTGATAAGTAGGTGTATCACCTACTTGCTAAAAGGAAGAGCTGAAATTAAGCCACCCAAAAAGACATGTGTAGGTCAGCCAACAGGGTATGTTTAGGTGCTGATCCTCTTCATCTCTCCTTATCATTTTCCAAGTAGTAGGACTTAAGAGGAGCCACAAAATTCTCCCAAAATAACCAGCTCCAAAACCCTTGAGAAGCTCTAAGTAATCTTCTTCTTCTTTCAATTCATGTTAAAGGGTTATCTCCAATCTTGAAGGACCTAAAGTGATGCAAGTTGATGGTCATCCATGGCAAGGTTGTTTCATCCCTAAAAGATATGATTTAGGTGAAAAAAAATCCTCATTTCTTCATGTATTAGAGTTTATCTAAGTTCTAGCTAGGTTGTTTGGTAAAGAACTTGTGAAGTAGGGGTTGGAAATTGGGTGGAAATTATTGGACTATTATGACTTAATTTTAATATTGGGTTGTGGCTGAAAATCAGTAGGAGTAAGTGGATATGTTGTTAACAGGTTCTGGAAGGAGAAAAGGGGTTTTAAAGCTATAATTGTTTAATCGTAAACAAGCTTGCCGCTCGTTATACTATTGTTTGAATTGTCAGAATGTATGTCTAGTGGTGCTCGACAAGTAAGGTTCGAGTGCCCGTCATGACCCTCCGATTTTGGTCGTGACACAATGGTCCCTTTAAAGTACTTGAGAAGATCAACGACAATGCCTACAAGATTGACTTACCAAATGAGTATAATGTCCATAATGTTTTCAATGTAAGTGACTTGTCTTCTTGTGTTGTAGGTGAGCCTATGGATTCGAGGACAAATCCTTTCCAAAAAGGGTAGGATGATATGATGTCGGGGACCGCTCCAAGCTCAAGACCCTTTACTCGGAGTTAAGCCAAGGAACTACAAGCTATGCAAGTAATGTTCATGCAAAAAGGAACCTTGGAAGCACTTGAAGGGATGCGTACACAAGTATACAACATTTGGAGGATCGTATGGGAGGAAGAATAGCCTGAGATTCAAGCTGTCACAGTCTACGATTGAGATGTCAACCGCAGAGCATAACTTGTGACACCATATGCGAATCGCACATAGTGCTGACGGGTGACTTTAGCTTGTTTTAGGTATTTCGTGCAAAATTGAGGGCTTGGTCACTTTTGGGCCAAGTTTGTAATAAGGAGGAGTATAAATAGGACTCTTAGTCTTATTTTACCCTTATCTTGTTTTGATGATGAAAACTCCTTGAGAGAATTAGCATTGTAGTGTTAGGTTATCTCTAGTTCTTAGTTCTTAGGATTATTGTGAGATTATTTTGGATCTTTCTTGTGGTTCACACTTGAGCATTGCTCACTAATGGAATCAATCAACTTATTGGTTAGATGCTTGTTTGAACTATCCAATTGAGGTTTTGGGTTTAATATACCCATTATTGTGTTTGGTCTTCATCCTTTGTGTCTACCTTCTATCTTAATTTCCATATTTTAATTTTTGTTGTTGATTTCTAAAGTTTCCCCTCTAGGAATCGTATCACTCATCACTTGACACAAAGAAAAGACCAAAAGACTCATTTTCACATTTATCAAATAAGAGTGGGGTGTCACACTCATTCAAATGATCAACTACAATCACATCTTCACTAATAAGAGGTTCATTAATCACATCATAAAATTCCTCGAGTAGTGGACTAACAATACACTCAAGTTTATCACATGATAATGTATTTCATTCAAATCACAAGTATCAACACTAGGTGGACACAAATAGATCTTGCAAGAAGAATCAATTCGCTCATCAAAAGGATCAACTAGTGTAGAAGCACTTTCAACAATGACATTACCATCACATGGTAAATAATCATTAAGCTCACACAAAGATATGCTACTACTCATACTCATATCACAAACTTGTTCGTTCAAAGAGTTGACAGTGTTGAGTTTAGCCATAGTACCTTGAAGTTCAGATGAATATTCTTCTTTACCATGACCAACAACTTGTAGGTTCAATTGACCAAGTGGAAAGGTGGTCTTGGCCTCCATTCTCTCTTCCAAGAACGAGACTTCTTCACATGAAGACTCCTTTAGAAGTTCATTTTTATGAGTACCTACAAAAGCTTCTTCATAATACGATGAAGAAGTAGAAAGGTTAGTTTGATTGTGTCGCAACTCCCTCACATCACTCCGTACATCCCCTCAATTTTCCACTGTTGAGTTGCCACTTTGCTCTCCCTTCTCTCTATCTTTTGTCTCTCAAGTTCATTAGACCTCTTGGTTCCACATGAAGTCTTTTTCTTTTGCACCAAATGGAAGTGTACAGTAATCTCCCCTTCTTGTGGAAGGTCTTGAACGGTCTCACAAGGAGCGTTTTGCATTCCTTCATTTGATTTCATCACTTGAGAATTTTCCTTGGTTCTATTCCCTTTTTCATGTGTCTTAGGATAAAAGTTCTTTAAGTTCCCTTTCAATGCCTCCCAAGTCTCAATTGGGCTTCCTATCTCCCTTGCTCTTTTGCTATTATACTCCTAATATTTGGCAAGCTTCCCTTCAAACGTTCTAAGAGCCAAGTCCATCTTCCTCCCTTGTGAATAGTTATAGCTAGCAAAGATTTAATTCATTGCGAGTTCCCATTTGTCATACTCTTCGCCACTACCTTCCATAGACAAGGTAGACCATTTCACATTGGGGTTTTGCACCTTTACATTTGGATTCGTTCTAGGAGGTATATGTGGAAAAAGAAGTTTCCCTCTTTCATCCACTACATACCTATGCCAATCTTACTCGTATAGGATCCCATGCCCTTGGAACCAAGGGTCTCCCAAACATATGTGACAAGTATCCATGGGAAGCACATCACACCAAACCTACTCTTAGTACTCACTATGTGAAAATAATACCTTCACGCTCCTATCAACCCAATATCATCCCTCATCATAGTAAGGATCCCGTCTCATCACACAAGGTATCCTCAACCATTCAACCGCTTAAGGGGTGATGAAGTTTGTGTAACGATCATCATCAAGTATAAGAGAGAATCCCGGATAACCACAAACATTCATCTGGGTTTCAAGAATCTGCTTCTTTGGTTCAACCTTCCTTCGACTCATTGAATTCCCTCCACTTCCACTACATAGTGATGTTCCAATCCTACCTCCAATACAACTTCCATATCAAGAACATGATACCTTTGCATTAGGATAAGAAGTATAAGAAATAGCATTTCTAGAAGTAGAAGGTGCACCTTCTCTCCTTCTCATAGGGCGACTCCGACTTGCTCCAAAATACCCACACATACCGTTTTGCTTACGATGAAAAGTATTACAAGATTTCTTTGTGGTGCCATGTGAGGGGGAGTATGAACAACCACCACCGACAAACATAACATGTAAGTGGGTTTCTCATGACCTTGAGATTCACTTTCATCATAAGTACTTGATACTTCACTATCTTCGTACTCAAGGTCACTACCTTCATTACTACACTCATCACAAGAAGAGTAAGGGTTATGCGTTGAAGTACCTTCAAAATTATGATGGTCATCATAAGGCTCTTCCGAATCATTAACTTCCCCATAGGATCCATGATTACTCCTTGCCTCATGTTCATCATTGTATTGACCATAGTCGTATTCACAACCCTCATTAGAAGCACTACACTATTCATTGTAGCCATAGTCCTCATCGTTATAGCCATATTCCTCATCATTACCATCATCAAAGTTGCCCTCACATGGATCATAATCCATGGTTACTTATTTAGAACAATCAATAAAACAAGAAAACACATTAAGTTAGTGAAAATAAATCTCACAAGCACTCAATTGTGCGCACCTTTGATTGCCTCAGAAATTGTCTCGGCCAATGATTGTACCTTGTTTAATTCCGATTAATCACAAGGGATTTAGTTGCTACTCTTGGCCGGAATAGATTATTTTTCGACTCGATGAAGGAATGGTTTGACTAAAACTAACAGACTTGAATCAAGAAATTAACTATGAATTAAAAATGAGAAAAAAATGAAAAGAAATAGCACGAAAGAAAATACGAACACAAGAACTAATTAACAATCAAATAGGTCAATTATTTGATGTTAAATAGTTTGGAGAATCGAAGAAGTGAAAAGAAATAGATTTAGAATCGAATTGAAATCACCAAACCTGAAAAGCGTTATCTACAATGTGAGATGAGATTCAACAGTGGTAAAAAATCATGGTCTGCTCTTAATCTGCGGTTCGCAGATGATGTCCAATATTCCAAAGTTTTCTGTGATGGTATGCGATTTGTTTGCGGTTCACAGGTGTGGTTTGCGGCGCAACCTGAGATTCGTAGGTTGTGATTGTGTCCCAAAATACTGATGACATCAAAATTCCTTGGGATTCATTTGGCTGACCACCTTTTGATTATTCCCTGCTATTATAATGACTTGGGCCCATTTTCTTCAGTTATTTGCTATTTTTGGGCCCCAAAAACACTTTTCCCAACTTTGTCTTGAGAATTTTGGATCAAACTTGTACTTTTAGCTTCTTCTCCAACAAGAAGATATGAAGATCCTCAAGAACACATGAACATTCAAGAAATTTCAGATCTTCAAATCAACTTGAAATTGCCTCAAATTTTAGATGTGGCTTACTCTCAAGCTAGAGAACAAACCCTAATACTTTTCAAGATCAAACAACTACAAATTCCTTAAGACCCACTTACTTGTTCTTCAAATATTTTAAACTCAATGATGGTAAAATTTCAAATCAACTCCAAATGACTTGAAACTTTAGATCTAGAGAAAACAAACACTACAGAATACAAATCTAGCGTCCAAAGAAACAAACAAGTAAGGATTGAAACTATTTTTGGGATTTTTGAAATTTGGAGATATTTTTTGTAGTAACAAAACCCAAGACAAGGATTATTCGAACAACCCTTCAATCAAGCTCGGATACCAATTGATGTAATATTGAATGTGGAAGATAAACAAAACAATAAGAAATTAAAGGATAGAGAGGTAGACACAAGAGTTGGAATCAAAAGAAATCCAAAGTATATGAAACGAAGGACCTCAATTGAATTAACCAAACAAAAGAACTAAATCTATTAGGATGACCTCAAGGGAACCAATATCCCAAGCAACCAATCCTCTCAAACAAAGGAATAATCAATGGCTTCAACAAGCACTCAAGCACTCAAACTCTCAAAAGAGTATCAAAATATATCAATTCAACATAGTCTAAGTAATGAAATGACCTAAGCTTCCTATTTATAGTCTTAGGCTAAGTTATTACACAAAGGGTCCAAAAGTGACATTTGGATTGCAAAAATAACCAAAATGGCTGAGCTGTCATCATCTGCTCTTGATCTGCGAATCTCAAGTTGTGTCTGCTCTTAATCTGAGATTCGCAGGTTATGGTCCTTCAGCATGGTCTGCGTTTGAAGTGTAACTCACATACATGGTTTGTGACACTTTCTGCGATATGCAGATGATGTTTTCTTCACCATTCTTGCCTTTTTAGTCTTCCTATGAAAATATCCACACTCAAAATCCTCGGGATTACACTAAAGTATGCTTTTGGACATCCATCTTCTAGTGCAACCCTCGTGAAGCTTGTGTATCATGGTCTTGCCTCAACATAGATGATCTCAAGGCAACTAGGAATGCATCACAAATTGTAACGGTGACATCACCATCACCCTCTGAAGCATCTCACTTTTCATCTCCCCCAAGTAGATCATTATCATGATTACCCTCTTCATCTTCCTCCTCATATGCTCCCTCCTCATCTTTACTACAAGTTTCTTTCAAGATACATGCTCTCCTATTGGGACACTCACTTGCAATATGGCCAAAGCCTTGACACTTAAAACAACTGATTGATTTAGCTTGCTTGCCTCCCTCTTTTGGAGCAAACCTTGGAGGTGGATTTTCAACTTGATTGTTCTTTTCAAAGGGCTTCTTAGTTTCTTGCAGTCAGATCTGTATCTGCATCAAGAAAAGATGTAGCAAGTGTAGTATGTATATACAATGTACCCCCGTAGATATCATAGGCCGACAATGATGGAAGTACAAAATCAGAGATAAATACCAAGTAATCCTATACTACGCGGTCAATAATCTAGATAAAACATATAATCCATAGAGTTCACATAATTTATTATTTCCATTAAGAGTTCATACATGTTCACATTATTCACTTTCCCAAGAGTTCTACAATAATCCCAAGTATTAACAAGTATAACCTTTCATGTCCAAAACTTAGTCAAATTATCAACAAATGCTTCAAAACAGGTTCAATAACAATAAATCAAGATGTGTCACATGTATTTATGATATGGATGCAATGCATATGCAAAGTACCTTTCCATCAACGAGTATACACACTTCACATGGGTATGCCATATAAAAATGAGTATCTTCACACCTCATACCCCTTGATGATGAAAGATGAGCCTTTGAAGGACATTGAAGACCTATGCGTGAAGATTATCAAGATATGGAAAATTGGATGGAAAGAACAAGATGCAACTCAGTCAAGTTCCTTCACTCAAGACTATACAGAGGAGCTCTAAGCCATACGAGTCCTATTCATGCAAGAAGAGGCCTTGGAGATCCTTGAGGGACTCAACTTGGTTGAAGAAGAGGAGCATGATATTGGATGAAGATGTCAAGACCGGGTTATGCAAAGAGGACATTCTTTAAAGAAAAATCCATTATTCCTATACCACCAAATAAGACCCTTACTTCATTAAGGGTATATTTGTAATAGCTTAGTAGTCTTCTTAGCCTAAGTAGTATAAATACTACATTTGTTATTTCATTACTTAGTTTTTGATGATGTTGAGATGAATACTCTTAAAGAGTGATAGTATGGTAGTTTAGTGTAGTGCTAATTTAGTGATTAGTGTTAGTGATTTTCATATAGTGTTGTTCATTTGTGGATTCATTTGAATTACTCTTTTTTGAATATCAAATAGTATAGGTTCTTAGGGTTGATTCCAATTGGAAGGATTTAAGTTTCATATACCTAAGTTTGCCCATATAATCATTACTCTTTGGGTCTTACTTCTATTCTTCTATTCTCATCCTTAATTTCTTGTTATTTTAGTTTCTGCATTTTTATTATTTGAATCCGCGTCTTCCACAAGCCGGATCGTATCATTTGATATCAAAGCTTAGGCTAGAGTTTTGTTTCTACAATTCTCAATCCTAGGTTCTTATTTTGGAAAATATAAAAATCTGAAAATTTTGAAAATCTCAAAACAATTGGTGTTGTTGTTTGATTTGAGTGAAATTGAGTTTCTAAAGGTCAAATCTACATAGATCTAAAGTTTGAAGCAATTTGGAGGTGTTTGGAGAAATCACCATTGTTGCACTTGGAGGTTTTGAAGAATTTTAATTGGGTCGTGAAGATTGAACAAGAATTGAAGCTCCAAAGTTATTGAGCTTTGATTATGTATTGATAGTGACTCAAAATTTGAAGTTTGGAAGTATTACAAGGTATTTTGAAGATTTCACCATTGAAGAACCTTCAACTTTGAAGAACACCAAATGGGTCTACATAAATTAGTGTTCAATTGATTCAAAAATCTATTGAACTTTGTTCTCCTTGTTGAGAGGAAGCTAGATCTGAAATTTGAGCTAATTGGAATTGATTTGATACTAGTTGGAAATTTAAACTGTTCTTCATTGTTCATCAAGTTCTTGTGAAGAAGAAGACCAAAAGGTGGTGTTTGATCCAAAAATCCTAAGGCAAAAGTTGGAAAAGTGTTTTTGTAGACAAAATTAGCAAACTATCTGAAAAAGTGGGTCCAAGGCAATCCAAGTACAAGGAATAATCAAAAGAAGGTCATCCAAATAGGCCCCAATGAAAACTTGATGTCACCAGTGATTTGGCTACGAAACACTACCTGCGAATCGCAGTTGGTTCGCAAACCTTGCCAGAAACTTTTGTGATTTTGCTGAGTCATCTGTGAAATGCAGATTAAGCCACAGACACCATATGCGATTGGCAGAACGTGCCTTGGTCTAGCGAATTGTGCATTTTTAGGTTTGTGATCTCATTTCATTTCTGAATCCATTTCTTTTCAGTTCTTTGATTCTATAAACTATTTAACATCAAGTAATCGACCTATTTGATTGTTAACTAGTTCTTGAGTCCTATGTTTCATTTGGTGCCAATTCTTTCAAGCTTTTATCGGTTAAACTTTGTCGAAAGTTCTTTGGCTCTTGTCCGTTTGTTTTGAGTCGTCCATCATTCCTTAAATAAGAATCCATTCTTCCACAAAGATTAGCAACCGTGTGAATTAATTGGACAAGTGGTTTCAATACCAACTTTGGAAGAAGCATTAGGTTGTGGTACGACTTGAGTGAAAATACGAGTGACGTGAGGAGCTTTTGCTACTAACTTGTTTGCTCGTTTTGTAGGTACAATAAGATGGGTCATAAGGAAGGAGATATAAGGAATCATGTCATTTCTTAGCCTCAGAATCTTGAGGTTATAACATGGAGAGCTATGCCACCAGTAGTGGAGGATATGGCTATGCTAGTGATGAATACTATAGAGGTGAGGATGGTCAATATGATGGTAAGAATTACTACTCCGAAAGAGAATATGGGACAAATATTTCTCATGGGACTTATGAAGAAGGTGAAGATGCCTATGGTGAGGATGGAGGTTCTCATACTACACACCATGGGTATAGAGGTGACTTGAGGTATATTCCTTCCTCACACATACGTTATGGATCAATTGAAGAAAACTTGCGTGAGTTAGGAAGTTGTGATGGACATGAACCTTGTGGTTATGGGCTTTGTGGTGAATACGGTCGAAAAGGTAGTGAGTTTGAATATGATACTGGTGAAGAGCCTTCTAGTTGATATTCATGTACATTGACTTGTGATATATAACTGTGTGGATTGGACCAAGTAGGAGAAGGGAGTATACATTCCCTACTCCGAGAAATACAATAAATCGTGCTACTTATCCTAGAATGAGTGTTCCATGTTATCGATATGGATATGATGTTGAAGGTAAGAGGGAAGCCTAGATAGGCAATAGAAGTAGAGGAAATACCATATTTCAAGGAAGAAATGACTTGAAGAGGTAAATTCTTAAAATGAAGGTTAGTGCCTTTAGTTGTGAGGGTTACTATCTTGTGGTTGATGATGATAGTCATGGCAACTACATTACACCTCAATCGGTTGAATGGTTGAAGATACCTTGTGTGATGAGACGGGATCCTTACTATGATCAAAGATGGTACTTGGTTGATAGGAGCATGAATGTATTCATTACACATGGTGAGTACCAAAAGGAGGTTTGGTATGATGTGCTTCCCATGAATACTTGTCACAAATGTTTGGGATATCCTTTGTTCCAAGAACATAAGATTCCATATGAGCAAAAATGGTACAAGTGCATAGTGGATGCTAGAGGAAAACTTCTATTTCCACCAACGCATCCTAGTCCCGAGGAAAATGCAAGTAAGCAACATTCCAACATAGAGTGGCCAACTTTGTGTACAAAATTTATTGAAGAAGATTACTTAGAATGGGAACACAAGTTGGATGAGATCTTTAAAGGCTACGACTACTCGGAAGAGAAGAAAGTGGATCTAGCTTCTAGCACCCTAAAATGAGCCCTTATTAAATATTGGAAGCATGAGAAGGTAAAGGGGGACCCAATTGAGACTTAGAGTGCCTTCAAGGGATTTTAGAGGTGTCTCTTTTTCAATCCATATGGAAATAAGGAGAGAACCAAACACATTTTGAAAAGTAAAGAACCACTATAAGAAGAGAAGGATACTCCAAGTGAAGCCAAAGGGAAAAAAGAAGTGAAGGGTTCACCAATTCCTACTCAAGAAATTCTTAGCACTTGTCCCAACTCCCATGAAATTGAGAGAGGAAATATTGAGAGGAGTAAGGGAGAGAAAAGTGAAAACTATAGAGATGAAAAAGGAGAGGTTGTGAGGAGTGATGTGAGAGGGTTGTCACAAACCCGTTCTAACTCATGTAACTTTTCTTTCTTTTCTAGTTGTCTTGATAATGCCGTAGGTATTCTTGGAAGCAAACCAAATGAGAAACTTTAAATGTTGAAACATCATGAGGCAGTTAAAGGCTTCCCAAAGGAACAAACATGCTCCACCATTGAAAACCACGGTAAAAAAGATACTTTGAGTGCACTTCAAGGTAAAATGGCTAATCTCAACACTCTAATTAATGTGAATGTTCATATTGTTGACTTGAGTGTGAATGATAGCTTGTCCTTAGTTGAAATTAATGTGTCTTTACCATGTGCTGAGCTCAATTCTTTAGCGCTTATTGACAATGTTGTTGATATGGGTGTTCCAACAATAGTTGATCCTTTTGATGACCGGATTGACTCTTCTTGAAAGGTCGATTTGTGTCCACCTAGTGTTGACACTTGTAATACAAATGATTGTGCATTGTCATGTGATGAGATATCTCACACACTACTTGATCCTATTGATGACCGAGTTAATTCTTCTAGCGAGATCGATTTGCATCCAACTAGTGTGGATAATTATTTTGGTCAACTTGCTTGTGATGGAAGTCCACTAATTGAGAATTTTTATGATGTGCTTAATGAACCTCAAAATTGGTGAATAATATTGATGAAGTTTATCATGTGGATAGTCATGAAATGAGAAGTACTTCAGAAAATGACGTTTGTTTTTATGAGAGTGAAATTACATGTTTTCAATCCTCATCATTCATTGATTGTTCTCTCTTTAAAGATAATGTCTTATTTGATGATGACATTACCAAATAAAATGAGGTACCTAGTGGTATATGTTGTGTTATTGAAAGTGTAGCCACGTTTGGGGACTACATGATATTTGAAAATCCACTATGGGATGATGATGCTCCTCCCTATGAGGAAGATCTTTCCTTAGGGAATAATAATATGCTTGGGGGAAGGAGTGTTTTAAAGAGAAAGGTAATACTTGTTTACAAATTTCTACTTCTTTCTTGTGTATTCAAAATCATAGTAGCATACTTGATCTTGTCATTGAACCTAATAGTGAGGCTACATGTGAGGACACCGTAGATGAAGTTATTTTGCATGACACCTTTCTGTACTATCTATTTGCATATAATGATGGTCATGTTGGTGTTTTGGGTGCATATTATGTTGAGATGGGTTCTTATAGGGTATATAGTTGTGTTATTGACCAAGATGTGTGAATATTATTTCCTTTTGACCCCAGGGAAGCTTCATGTTACTTGGGGTCATGGAGCTTGGAGATGTTTTTGTTTGAAAAATAAGTATCAAATGTGTTTCATGTCTTCTACAACCAATGTAGCATTGCATGCTTTGTATTTTGAATCCATTGATTTCTTTGCTTATTCCTCATTTCATGATTGGATGAATCAATTTCTTAATACCTCATATGTGCGGATTTTGTTTATGATAATCATTGATGTGTGATTGTACCACAAGTTTATCCGTACTTTTGTGCTAACCCTCATGCTTTGAGGACCATCTTTTCGTATGTCTTTCTTTGGTTTTTGCAAGGTTTGGATTCGAGGATAAATCCTTTTCAAGAAGGGGAGGATGATACGATATGGGATGGCACGAGGGTGATTATGAAAGCTAGGTTTCGTGGTGGAGCTCGGCTTCAAGACAATGATGATCCATGGAGCACATTCACCACATTTGAGGAGCTTTAAGGGGCCTCAAACGGTTATCTTCATACCTCACACCCCTTGATGATGAAGGATGAGCCTTTGATGGCCATTGAAAACCTATGTGTGAAGATGATTAAGCTATGGAAAATAGCATGGAAGGAACAAGATGCAACTCACTCAAGTTCCTTCACTCGAGACTATGCCGAGGAGCTACAAGCCATATGAGCCGTGTTCATGCAAGCAGAGGCCTTGGAGATCCTTGAGAGACTCAACATGGTTGAAGAAGAGAAGCATGGGATTGGATGAAGATGTCAAGATCGGGAGGTGACTATTTATGCAAAGCAACCATTCTTTAAAGACAAAGCCATCATTCCTTTAGAAGACCACCAAACAAGGCCCTTACTTCATTAAGGGTATAATTGTAACAACTCAGTAGTCTTCTTAGCCTAAGTAGTATAAATACTACATTTGTTATTTCATTACATAGTTTTTATGATGTTGAGATGAATACTCTTAAAGAGAGATAGTATGGTAGTTTAGTGTAGTGCTAATTTAGTGATTAGTGTTAGTGATAATTAATTATGGTGGATTCCATTGTGGGCTATTGAACGACTTCAACACTTAGGCTAGAATTACATTACCTAACTCGATATAGAATGAAACCCATAACCATCTCGGCTGGCATTATATCATTCAACTGCAGTGAAGACTACATCACTTGACTTGATATCAAATAAAAACCATGATCATCTCGGCAGGCATTACATTATTCAACTTTAGTGACAACTGCAACACTTAGGCCGAAATTACATCACCTAACTCAATATAGAATGTAAACCATAACCATCTCGTTTGATATTACATCATTCAACTAGAGTGACCACTACATCAATTGGGCATGAGTTACATTACCTGACTCGATATACAATAAAAACCATGACCACCTAGTCTGGCATTACTTCATTAAACTGGAGTGACGATTGCAGCAATTGGGCCAGAATTACAATACCTGACTCGATATAGAATGAAAACCATGACAATCTCGGCTGGAATTACATCCTTCAATTGGAGTGACGACTATAACAATTGGACCGTAATTACATTACCTGACTCGATATAGTATGAAAACCATGACCATCTCGGTTGGCATTACATTATTAAACTGGAGTGACGACTGCAGCACTTGGGCCAGAATTACATTTCCTGACTCGATATATAATGAAAACCATGACCATCTCGGCTGGCACTACATCCTTCAACTAGAGTGTCGACTATAGCAATTGGATCGTAATTACATTATCCGACTCGATATATACTTAAAACCATGAACATCTCGGCTGGCATTACATCATTAAACTGGAGAGACGACTGCAGCAATTGGGCCAGAATTACAATACCTAACTCTATATAGTATGAAAATCATGACCATCTCGGCTGGAATTACATCTTTCAACTGGAGTGACGACTATAGCAATTGGACTGTAATTACATTACCTGACTCGATATAGAATGAAAACCATGACCATCTCAGCTGTCATTACATCATTAAACTGGAGAGAGTACTACAACACTTGGGCCTGAATTATATTACCTGACTCGATACAGAATGAAAACCATGACTATCTCGACTGGCATTACATCATTAAACTAGAATTACGACTGTAGCACTTGGGCCGGAATTACATTGCCTGACTCGATATAGAATGAAAACCATGACCATATCGGTTGTCATTACATTATTCAATTTGTGTGATGACTGCAACACTTAGGCCAGAATTATATTACCTAACTCGATATAGAATGAAACACATAACCATCTCGGCTGGCATTATATCATTCAACTGGAGTGCCCACTACATCATTTGAGTTGTACCAAATGAAAACCATGATCATCTCGGAAGGCATTACATCATTCACCTTGAGTGACAACTGCAACACTTAGGCCGAAATTACATCACCTAACTCAATATAGAATGTAAACCATAACCATCTTGGCTGGTATTACATCATTCAACTAGAGTGACCACTACATCAATTGGGCATGCGTTACATTACCGGACTCGATATATAATGAAAACCATGACCACCTCATCTGGCATTACTTCATTAAACTGGAGTGACGACTGCAGCACTTGGGCTAGAATTACATTACCTGACTCGATATAGAATGAAAACCATGACCATATAGGCCGGCATTACATCATTCAACTGGAGTGACGACTATAGCACTTGTGTCGGAAGTACATTACCTGACTCGATATATAATGAAAACCATGACCATCTCGATTGGCATAACATTATTAAACTGGAGTGACGACTGTAGCACTTGGACCGGAATTACATTACCTGACTCGATATATAATGAAAATCATGACCATCTCGGCTGGCATTACATCCTTCAATTGGAGTGCCGACTATAGCAATTGGATCGTAATTACATTACCCGACTCGATATATACTTTAAACCATGACTATCTCGACTGGCATTACATCATTAAACTGAAGTGACGACTGCATCACTTGGTCGAGAATTATATTGCCTGACTCGATATAGAATGAAAACCATGACCATATCGGTTGTCATTACACTATTCATTTTGAGTGACAACTTCAACACTTAGGCTAGAATTACATTACCTAACTCCATATAGAATGAAACCCATAACCATCTCGGCTGGCATTATATCATTCAACTGCAGTGAAGACTACATCACTTGACTTGATATCAAATAAAAACCATGATCATCTCGGCAGGCATTACATCATTCAACTTTACTGACAACTGCAACACTTAGGCCGAAATTACATCACCTAACTCACTATAGAATGTAAACCATAACCATCTCGTTTGATATTACATCATTCAACTAGAGTGACCACTACATCAATTGGGCATGAGTTACATTACCTGACTCGATATACAATAAAAACCATGACCACCTAGTCTGGCATTACTTCATTAAACTGGAGTGACGATTGCAGCAATTGGGCCAGAATTACAATACCTGACTCGACATAGAATGAAAATCATGACAATCTCGGCCGGAATTACATCCTTAAAATTGGAGTGACGACTATAACAATTGGACCATAATTACATTACCTGACTCGATATAGTATGAAAACCAGGACCATCTCGGTAAGCTGGAGTGACGACTGCAGCACTTGGGCCAGAATTACATTTCCTTGACTCGATATATAATGAAAATCATGACCATCTCGGCTAGCACTACATCCTTCAACTAGAGTGCCGACTATAGCAATTGGATCGTAATTACATTACCCGACTCGATATATACTGAAAATCATGACCATCTCGGCTGGCATTACATCATTAAACTGGAGTGACGACTGCAGCACTTGGGCCAGAATTACATTTCCTGACTCGATATCAAATGAAAACCATGACCATAAGGGCTGGCGTTATATCATTCAACTAGAGTGATGACTACATCACTTGACTTGATATCAAATTAAAACTATGATCATCTCGGCAGGCATTACATCTTTCACCTTGAGTGACAACTGTAACACTTAGGCCGAAATTACATCACCAAACTCAATATAGAATGTAAACCATAACCATCTCGGCTAGTATTACATCATTCAACTCGAGTGACCACTACATCAATTAGGCATGCGTTACTTTATCTGACTCGATATACAATGAAAACCATGACCACCCCGTCTGGCATTACTTCATTAAACTGGAGTGACGATTGCAGCATTTGGGCCAGAATTACATTACCTGATTCGATATAGAATGAAAACCATGACCATATAGGCCGGCATTACATCATTCAATTGGAGTGACGACTATAGCACTTGTGTCGGAATTACATTACCTGACTCGATATAGTATGAAAACCATGACCATATCGGTTGGCATTACATTATTAAACTGGAGTGACGACTGCAACACTTGCGCCAGAATTACATTACCTGACTCGATATATAATGAAAATCATGACCATCTCGGCTGGCATTACATCCTTCAACTAGAGTGCCGACAATAGCAATTAGATCATAATTACATTACCCGACTCGATAAATACTGAAAACCATAACCATCTCGGCTGGCATTACATCATTAAACTGGAGAGACGACTGCAGCAATTAGGCCAGAATTACAATACCTGACTCTATATAGTATGAAAACCATGACCATCTCGGCTGGAATTACATCCTTCAACTGGACTGACGACTATAGCAATTGGACTGTAATTACATTACCTGACTCGATATAGAATGAAAACCATGACCATCTCAGCTAGCATTACATCATTAAACTGGAGAGAGTACTGCAACACTTGGGCCTGAATTATATTACCTGACTCGATACAGAATGAAAACCATGACTATCTCGACTGGAATTACATCATTAAACTAGAGTTACGACTGTAGCACTTGGGCTGGAATTACATTGCCTGACTCGATATAGAATGAAAACCATGACCATATCGGTTGTCATTACATTATTCAATTTGTGTGATGACTGCAACACATAGGCCAGAATTATATTACCTAACTCGATATAGAATGAAACATATAACCATCTCTACTGGCATTATATCATTCAACTGGAGTGCCGACTACATCACTTGAGTTGTACCAAAGGAAAACCATGATCATCTCGGCAGGCATTACATCATTCACCTTAAGTGACAACTGCAACACTTAGGCCAAAATTACATCACCTAACTCAATATAGAATGTAAACCATAACCATCTTGGCTGGTATTACATCATTCAACTAGAGTGACCACTAAATCAATTGGGCATGCGTTACATTACCTGACTCGATATATAATGAAAACCATGACCACCTCGTCTGGCATTACTTCATTAAACTGGAGTGACGACTGCAGCACTTGGGCCAGAATTACATTACCTGACTCGATATAGAAAGAAAACCATGACCATATAGGCCGGCATTACATCATTCAACTGGAGTGACGACTATAGCACTTGTGTCGGAAATACATTACCTGACTCGATATAGTATGAAAACCATGACCATCTCGGTTGGCATAACATTATTAAACTGGAGTGACGACTGCAGCACTTGGGCCGGAATTACATTACCTGACTCGATATTGAATGAAAACCATGACCATCTCGGCTGGCTTTACATCCTTCAATTGGAGTGCCGACTATAGCAATTGGATCATAATTACATTACCCGACTCGATATACAATGAAAACCATGACCACCCCGTCTGGCATTACTTCATTAAACTGGAGTGACGATTGCAGCACTTGGGCCAGAATTACATTACCTGATTCGATATAGAATAAAAACCATGACCATATAGGCCGGCATTAAATTATTCAACTGGAGTGACGACTATAGCACTTGTGTCGGAATTACATTACCTGACTCGATATAGTATGAAAACCATGACCATCTCGGTTGGCATTACATTATTAAACTGGAGTGACAACTGCAGCACTTGGGCCAGAATTACATTAACTGACTCGATATATAATGAAAAGCATGACCATCTCGGCTGGCATTACATCCTTCAACTAGAGTGCCGACTATAGCAATTGGATCGTAATTACATTACCCGACTCGATATATACTGAAAACCATGACCATCTCGGCTGGCATTACATCATTAAACTGGAGTGACGACTGAAGCACTCAGGCCAGAATTACATTTCCTGTCTCGATATCAAATGAAAAATATGACCATATAGGCTGGCATTATATTATTCAACTAGAGTATTGACTACATCACTTGACTTGATATCAAATGAAAACCATGATCATCTTGACAGGAATTACATCTTTCACCTTGAGTGACAACTGCAACACTTAGGCCGAAATTACATCACCTAACTCAATATAGAATGTAAACCATAACCATCTCGGCTGGTATTACATCATTCAACTCGAGTAACCACTACATCAATTAGGCATGCGTTACATTATCTGACTCGATATACAATGAAAACCATGACCACCCCGTCTAGCATTACTTCATTAAACTGGAGTGACGACTGCAGCACTTGGGCCAGAATTACATTACCTGATTCGATATAGAATGAAAACCATGACCATATAGGCCGGCATTACATCATTAAACTGGAGTGACGACTATAGCACTTGTGTCGGAATTACAATACCTGACTCGATATAGTATGAAAACCATGACCATCTCGGTTGGCATTACATTATTAAACTAGAGTGACGACTGCAGCACTTGGGCCGGAATTACATTGCCTGACTCGATATTGAATGAAAACCATGACCATATCGATTGTCATTACATTATTCAATTTGTGTGATGACTGCAACACTTAGGCCAGAATTATATTAACTAACTCGATATAGAATGAAACACATAACCATCTCGGCTGGAATTATATCATTCAACTGGAGTGCCGACTACCTCACTTGAGTTGTATCAAATGAAAACCATGATCATCTCGGCAGGCATTACATCATTCACCTTGAGTGACAACTGCAACACTTAGGCCGAAATTACATCACCTAACTCAATATAGAATGTAAACCATAACCATCTTGGCTTGTATTACATCATTCAACTAGAGTGACCACTACATCAATTGGGCATGCGTTACATTACCTGACTCGATATATAATGAAAACCATGACCACCTCGTCTGGCATTACTTCATTAAACTGGAGTGACGACTGCAGCACTTGGGCCAGAATTACATTACCTGACTCGATATAGAATGAAAACCATGACCATACAGGCCGACATTACATCATTCAACTGGAGTGACGACTATAGCACTTGTGTCGGAAATACATTACCTGACTCGATATAGAATGAAAACCCTGACCATCTCGGTTGGCATAACATTATTAAACTGAAGTGACGATTGCAGCACTTGGGCCGGAATTACATTACCTGACTCGATATATAATGAAAATCATGACCATCTCGGCTGGTATTAATCCTTCAACTAGAGTGCCGACAATAGCAATTGGATCGTAATTACATTACCCGACTCGATATATACTAAAAACCATGACCATCTCGGCTGGCATTACGTCATTAAACTGGAGAGACGACTGCAGCAATTGGGCCAGAATTACAATACCTGACTCCATATAGTATGATAACCATGACCATCTCGGCTGGAATTACATCCTTCAATTGGAGTGACGACTATAGCGATAGGACTGTAATTACATTACCTGACTCGATATAGAATGAAAACCATGACCATCTCAGCTGGCATTACATCATTAAACTGGAGAGAGTACTGCAACACTTGGGCCTGAATTATATTAACTGACTCGATACAGAATGAAAACCATGACTATCTCGACAGGAATTACATCATTAAACTAGAGTTACGATTGCAGCACTTGGGCCGAAATTACATTGCCTGACTCGATATAGAATGAAAACCATGACCATATCGGTTGTCATTACTTTATTCAATTTGTGTGATGACTGCAACACTTAGGCCAGAATTATATTACCTAACTCGATATAGAATGAAACACATAACCATCTCGGCTGGCTTTATATCATTCAACTGGAGTGCCGACTACATCACTTGAGTTGTACCAAATGAAAACCATGATCATCTCTGCAGGCATTACATCATTCACCTTCAGTGACAACTGCAACACTTAGGCCGAAATTACATCACCTAACTCAATATAGAATGTAAACCATAACCATCTTGGCTGGTATTACATCATTCAACTAGAGTGACCACTACATCAATTTGGCATGCGTTACATTACCTGACTCGATATATAATGAAAACCCTGACCAACTCGTCTGGCATTACTTCATTAAACTGGAGTGACGACTGCAGCACTTGGGCCAGAATTACATTACCTAACTCGATATAGAATGAAAACCATGACCATATAGGCCGGCATTACATCATTCAACTGGAGTGACGACTATAGCACTTGTGTCAGAAATACATTACCTGACTCGATATAGAATGAAAACCATGACCATCTCGGTTGGCATAACATTATTAAACTGGAGTGACGACTGCAGCACTTGGGCCGGAATTAAATTACCTGACTCGATATATAATGAAAATAATGTCCATCTCGGCTGGCATTACATCCTTCAACTAGAGTGCCGACTATAGCAATTGGATCGTAATTACATTAGCCGACTCGATATATACTGAAAACCATGACCATCTCAGCTGGCATTACATCATTAAACTGGAGTGACGACTGAAGCACTTGGGCCAGAATTACATTTCCTGACTCGATATCAAATGAAAAACATGACCATATGGGCTGGCATTATATCATTCAACTAGAGTATTGACTACATCACTTGACTTGATATCAAATGAAAACCATGATCATCTCGGCAGGAATTACATCTTTCACCTTGAGTGACAACTGCAACACTTAGGCCGAAATTACATCACCTAACTCAATATAGAATGTAAACCATAACCATATCGGCTGGTATTACATCATTCAACTCGAGTAACCACTACATCAATTAGGCCTGCGTTACATTATCTGACTCGATATACAATGAAAACCATGACCACCCGTCTCGCATTACTTCATTAAACTGGAGTGACGACTGCAGCACTTGGGCCAGAATTACATTACCTGATTCGATATAGAATGAAAACCATGACCATAGAGGCCGGCATTACATCATTCAACTGGAGTGACGACTATAGCACTTGTGTCGGACCTACATTACCTGACTCGATATAGTATGAAAACCATGACCATCTCGGTTGGAATTACATTATTTAACTAGAGTGACGACTGCAGCACTTGGGCCGGAATTACATTGCCTGACTAGATATAGAATGAAAACCATGACCATATCGATTGTCATTACATTAATCAATTTGTGTGATGACTGCAACACTTAGGCCAGAATTATATTAACTAATTCGACATAGAATGAAACACATAACCATCTCGGCTGGCATTATATCATTCAACAGGAGTGCCCACTACATCACTTGGTTGTATCAAATGAAAACCATGATCATCTCGGCTGGCATTACATCATTCACCTTGAGTGACAACTGCAACACTTAGGCCGAAATTACATCACATAACTCAATATAGAATGTAAACCATAACCATCTTGGCTGGTATTACATCATTCAACTAGAGTGACCACTACATCAATTGGGCATGTGTTACATTACCTGACTCGATATATAATGAAAACCATGACCACCTCGTTTGGCATTACTTCATTAAACTGGAGTGACGATTGCAGCAATTGGGCCAGAATTACAACACCTGACTCGATATAGAATGAAAACCATGACCATATAGGCCGGCATTACATCATTCAACTGGAGTGACGACTATAACACTTGTGTCGGAAATACATTACCTGACTCGATATAGAATGAAAACCATGACCATCTCGGTTGGCATAACATTATTAAACTGGAGTGACGACTGCAGCACTTGGGCCGGAATTACATTACCTGACTCGATATATAATGAAAATAATGTCCATCTCGGCTGGCATTACATCCTTCAATTGGAGTGCCGACTATAGCAATTGGATCGTAATTACATTACCCGACTCGATATATACTGAAAACCATGCATCTCGATGGGCATTACATCATTAAACTGAAGTGACGACTGCATCACTTGGTCGAGAATAACATTGCCTGACTCGATATAGAATGAAAACCATGACCATATCGGTTGTCATTACACTATTCATTTTGAGTGACGACTTCAACACTTAGGCTAGAATTACATTACCTAACTCCATCTAGAATGAAACCCATAACCATCTCGGCTGGCATTATATCATTCAACTGAAGTGAAGACCACATCACTTGACTTGATATCAAATAAAAACCATGATCATCTCGGCAGGCATTACATCATTCAACGTTAGTGACAACTGCAACACTTAGGCCGAAATTACATCACCTAACTCAATATAGAATGTAAACAATAACCATCTCGTTTGTTATTACATCATTCAACTAGAGTGACCACTACATCAATTGGGCCCGAGTTACAATACCTGACTCGATATACAATAAAAACCATGACCACTTAGTCTGGCATTACTTCATTAAACTGGAGTGACGATTGCAGCAATTGGGCCAGAATTACAATACCTGACTCGATATATAATGAAAACCATGACAATCTCGGCTGGAATTACATCCTTCAATTGGAGTGACGACTATAACAATTGGACCGTAATTACATTACCTGACTCGATATAGTATGAAAACCATGACCATCTCGGTTGGCATTACATTATTAAAGCGGAGTGACGATCGCAAAGACTTGGGCCAGAATTACATTTTCTGACTCGATATATAATGAAAACCATGACCATCTCGGCTGGCACTACATCTTTCAACTAGAGTGCCGACTATAGCAATTGGATCATAATTACATTACCCGACTCGATATATACAGAAAACCATGACGATCTCGGCTGGCATTACATCATTAAACTGGAGAGACGACTGCAGCAATTGGGCCAGAATTACAATACCTGACTCTATATAGTATGAAAACCATGACCATCTCGGCTTGAATTACATCCTTCAACTGGAGTGACGACTACATCACTTGACTTGATATCAAATGAAAACTATGATCATCTCGGCAGGCATTACATCTTTCACCTTGAGTGACAACTGCAACACTTAGGCCGAAATTACATCACCTAACTCAATATAGAATGTAAACCATAACCATCTCGGCTAGTATTACATCATTCAACTCGAGTGAACACTACATCAATTAGGAATGCGTTACATTATGTGACTCGATATACAATGAAAACCATGACCACCCCGTCTGGCATTACTTCATTAAACTGGAGTGACGACTGCAGCATTTGGTCCAGAATTACATTACCTGATTCGATATAGAATGAAAACCATGACCATATAGGCCAGCACTACATCATTCAACTGGAGTGACGACTATAGCACTTGTGTCGGAATTACATTACCTGACTCGATATAGTATGAAAACCATGACCATCTCGGTTGGCATTACATTATTAAACTGGAGTGACGACTGCAGCACTTGCGCCAGAATTACATTACCTGACTCGATATATAATGAAAATCATGACCATCTCGGCTGGCATTATATCCTTCAACTAGAGTGCCGACTATAGCAATTGGATCATAATTACATTACCCGACTCGATATATACTGAAAACCATGACCATCTCGGCTGCCATTACATCATTAAACTGGAGAGACGACTGCAGCAATTGGGCCAGAATTACAATACCTAACTCCATATAGTATGAAAACCATGACCATCTCGGCTGGAATTATATCCTTCAACTGGAGTGACGACTATAGCAATTGGACTGTAATTACATTACCTGACTCGATATAGAATGAAAACCATGACCATCTCAGCTGGCATTACATCATTAAACAGGAGAGAGTACTGCAACACTTGGGCCTGAATTATATTACCTGACTCGATACAGAATGAAAACCATGACTATCTCGACTGGAATTACATCATTAAACTAGAGTTACGACTGTAGCACTTGGGCCGGAATTACATTGCCTGACTCGATATAGAATGAAAACCATGACCATATCGGTTGTCATTACATTATTCAATTTGTGTGATGACAGCAACACTTAGGCCAGAATTATATTACCTAACTCGATATAGAATGAAACACATAACCATCTCGGTTGGCATTATATCATTCAACTGGAGTGCCGACTACATCACTTGAGTTGTACCAAAGAAAACCATGACATCTCGGCAGGCATTACATCATTCACCTTCAGTGACAACTGCAACACTTAGGCCGAAATTACATCACCTAGCTCAATATATAATGTAAACCATAACCATCTTGGCTGGTATTACATCATTTAACTAGAGTGACCACTACATCAATTGGGCATGCGTTACATTACCTGACTCGATATATAATGAAAACCATGACCACCTCGTCTGGCATTACTTCATTAAACTGGAGTGACGACTGCAGCACTTGGGCCAGAATTACATTACCTGACTCGATATAGAATGAAAACCATGACCATACAGGCCGACATTACATCATTCAACTGGAGTGACGACTATAACACTTGTGTCGGAAATACATTACCTGACTCGATATAGAATGAAAACCCAGACCATCTCGGTTGGCATAAGATTATTAAACCGAAGTGACGATTGCAGCACTTGGGCCGGAATTACATTACATGACTCGATATATAATGAAAATCATGACCATCTCAGCTGGCATTACATCCTTCAATTGGAGTGCCGACTATAGCAATTGGATCGTAATTACATTACCCGACTCGTTATATACTGAAAACCATGACAATCTCGACTGGCATTACATCATTAAACTGAAGTGACGACTGCATTACTTGGTCGAGAAGTACATTGCCTGACTCGATATAGAATGAAAACCATGACCATATCGTTTGTCAATACACTATTCATTTTGAGTGACGACTTCAACACTTAGGCTAGAATTACATTACCTAACTCGATATAGAATGAAACCCATAACCATCTCGGCTGGCATTATATCATTCAACCGGAGTGACGACTACATCACTTGACTTGATATCAAATAAAAACCATGATCATCTCGGCAGGTATTACATCATTCAACTTTAGTGACAACTGCAACACTTAGGCCGAAATTACATCACCTAACTCAATATAGAATGTAAACCATAACCATCTCGTTCGATATTACATCATTCAACTAGAGTGACCACTACATCAATTGGGCATGAGTTACATTACCTGACTCGATATACAATAAAAACCATGACCACCTAGTCTGGCATTACTTCATTAAACTGGAGTGACGATTGCAGCAATTGGACCAGAATTACAATACCTGACTCGATATAGAATGAAAACCATGACAATCTCGGCTGGAATTACATCCTTCAATTGGAGTGACGACTATAACAATTGGACCGTAATTACATTACCTGACTCGATATAGTATGAAAACCATGACCATCTCGGTTGGCATTACATTATTAAACTGGAGTGACGACTGCAGCACTTGGGCTAGAATTACATTTCCTGACTCGATATATAATGAAAACTATGACCATCTCGGCTGGCACTACATCCTTCAACTAAAGTGCCGACTATAGCAATTGGATCGTAATTACATTACCCTACTCGATATATACTGAAAACCATGACCATCTCAGCTGGCATTACATCATTAAACTGGAGTGACGACTGCAGCACTTGGGCAAGAATTACATTTCCTGACTCGATATCAAATGAAAACCATGACCATATGGGCTGGCATTATATCATTCAACTAGAGTGATGACTACATCACTTGACTTGATATCAAATTAAAACTATGATCATCTCGGCAGGCATTACATCTTTCACCTTGAGTGACAACTGCAACACTTAGGCCGAAATTACATCACCTAACTCAATATAGAATGTAAACCATAACCATCTCGGCTGGTATTACATCATTCAACTCGAGTGACCACTACATCAATTAGGCATGTGTTACATTATCTGACTCGATATACAATAAAAACCATGACCACCCCGTCTGGCATTACTTCATTAAACTGGAGTGACGACTGCAGCACTTGGGCCAGAATTACATTACCTGATTCGATATAGAATGAAAACCATGACCATATAGGCTGGCATTACATCATTCAACTGGAGTGACGACTATAGCACTTGTGTCGGAATTACATTACCTGACTCGATATAGTATGAAAACCATGACCATCTCGGTTGGCATTACATTATTAAACTGGAGTGACGACTGCAGCACTTGGGCCAGAATTACATTACCTGACTCGATATTTAATGAAAATCATGACCATCTCGGCTGGCATTACATCCTTCAACTAGAGTGCCGACTATAGCAATTGGATCGTAATTACATTACCCGACTCGATATATACTAAAAACCATGACCATCTCGGCTGGCATTATATCATTCAACTGCAGTGACGACTGCAGCACTTGGGCCAAAATTACATTTCCTGACTCGATATCAAATGAAAACCATGACCATATTGGCTGGCATTATATCATTCAACTAGAGTGATGGTTGTAGCACTTGGGTTGGAATTACATCTCCTGACTCTATATAGAATGAAAACCATGACCATCTCAGCTGGCATTACATCATTAAACTGGAGAGAGTACCGCAACACTTGGGCCTGAATTATATTACCTGACTCTATACAGAATGAAAACCATGACTATCTCGACTGGCATTACATCATTAAACTAGAATTACGACTGTAGCACTTGGGCCGGAATTACATTGCCTGACTCGATATAGAATGAAAACCATGACCATATCGGTTGTCATTACATTATTCAATTTGTGTGATGACTGCAACACTTAGGCCAGAATTATATTACCTAACTCGATATAGAATGAAACACATAACCATCTCGGCTGGCATTATATCATTCAACTGGAGTGCCCACTACATCACTTGAGTTATACTAAATGAAAACCATGATCATCTCGGCAGGCATTACATCATTCACCTTAAGTGACAACTGCAACACTTAGGCCGAAATTACATCACCTAACTCAATATAGAATGTAAACCATAACCATCTTGTCTGGTATTACATCATTCAACTAGAGTGACCACTACATCAATTGGGCATGCGTTACATTACCTGACTCGATATATAATGAAAACCATGACCACCTCGTCTGGCATTACTTCATTAAACTGGAGTGACGACTGCAGCACTTGGGCCAGAATTACATTAGCTGACTCGATATAGAATGAAAACCATGACCATATAGGCCGGCATTACATAATTCAATTGGAGTGACGACTATAGCACCTGTGTCAGAAATACATTACCTGACTCCATATAGAATGAAAACCATGACCATCTCGGTTGGCATAACATTATTAAACTGGAGTGACGACTGCAGCACATGGGCTGGAATTACATTACCTGACTCGATATATAATGAAAATCATGACCATCTCGTCTGGCATTACATCCTTCAATTGGAGTGCCGACTATAGCAATTGGATCGTAATTACATTACCCGACTCGATATATACTGAAAACCATGACTATCTCGGCTGGCATTATATCATTCAACTGCAGTGACGACTACATCACTTGACTTGATATCAAATAAAAACCATGATCATCTCAGCAGGCATTACATCATTCAACTTTAGTGACAACTGCAACACTTAGGCCGAAATTACATCACCTAACTCACTATAGAATGTAAACCATAACCATCTCGTTTGATATTACATCATTCAACTAGAGTGACCACTACATCAATTGGGCATGAGTTACATTACCTAACTCGATATATAATAAAAACCATGACCACCTAGTCTGGCATTACTTCATTAAAATGGAGTGACGATTGCAGCAATTGGGCCAGAATTATAATACCTGACTCGATATAGAATGAACACCATGACAATCTCGGCTGGAATTACATCCTTCAATTGGAGTGACGACTATAACAATTGGACCGTAATTACATTACCTGACTTGATATAGTATGAAAACCATGACCATCTCGGTTGGCATTACATTATTAAACTGGAGTGACGACTGCAGCACTTGGGCCAGAATTACATTTCCTGACTTGATATATAATGAAAACCATGACCATCTCGGCTAGCACTACATCCTTCCACTAGAGTGCCGACTATAGCAATTGGATCGTATTTACATTACCCGACTCGATATATACTGAAAATCATGACCATCTCGGCTGGCATTACATCATTAAACTGGAGTGACGACTGCAGCACTTGGGCAAGAATTACATTTCCTGACTCGATATCAAATGAAAACCATGACCATATGGGCTGGCATTATATCATTCAACTAGAGTGATGACTACATCACTTGACTTGATATCAAATTAAAACTATGATCATCTCGGCAGGCATTACATCTTTCACCTTGAGTGACAACTGCAACACTTAGGCCGAAATTACATCACCTAACTCAATATAGAATGTAAACCATAACCATCTCGGCTGGTATTACATCATTCAACTCGAGTAACCACTACATCAATTAGGCCTGCGTTACATTACCTGATTCGATATAGAATGAAAACCATGACCATATACACCGGTATTACATCATTCAACTGGAGTGACGACTATAGCACTTGTGTCGGAATTACATTACCTGACTCGATATAGTATGAAAACCATGACCATCTCGGTTGGCATTACAATATTAAACTGGAGTGACGACTGCAGCATTTGGGCCAGAATTACATTACCTAACTCGATATATAATGAAAATCATGACCATCTCGGCTGGCATTACATCCTTCAACTAGAGTGCCGACTATAGCAATTGGATCGTAATTACATTACCCGACTCGATATATACTGAAAACCATGACCATCTCGGCTGGCATTACATCATTAAACTGGAGAGACGACTGCAGTAATTGGGCCAGAATTACAATACCTGACTCCATATAGTATGAAAACCATGACCATCTCCGCTGGAATTACATCCTTCAACTGGAGTGACGACTATAGCAATATGACTGTAATTACATTACCTGACTCGATATAGAAAGAAAACCATGACCATCTCAGCTGGCATTACATAATTAAACTGGAGAGAGTACTGCAACACCTGGGCCTGAATTATATTACCTAACTCGATAGAGAATGAAAACCATGACTATCTCGACTGGAATTACATCATTAAACTAGAGTTACGACTGTAGCACTTGCGCCGGAATTACATTGCCTGACTCGATATAAAATGAAAACCATGACCATATCAGTTGTCATTACATTATTTAATTTGTGTGATGACTGCAACACTTAGGCCAGAATTATATTACCTAACTCGATATAGAATGAAACACATAACCATCTCGGCTGGCATTATGTCATTCAACTGGAGTGCCGACTACATCACTTGAGGTGTACCAAATGAAAACCATGATCATCTCCGCAGGCATTACATCATTCACCTTAAGTGACAACTGCAACACTTAGGGCGAAATTACATCACCTAACTCTAAATAGAATGTAAACCATAAGCATCTTGGCTGGTATTACATCATTCAACTAGAGTGACCACTACATCAATTGGGCATGCGTTACATTACCTGACTCGATATATAATGAAAACCATGACCACCTCGTCTGGCATTACTTCATTAAACTGGAGTGACGACTGCAGCACTTGGGCCAGAATTACATTACCTGACTCGATATAGAAAGAAAACCATGACCATATAGGCCGGCATTACTTCATTCAATTGGAGTGACGACTATAGCACTTCTGTCGAAAATACATTACCAGACTCGATATAGAATGAAAAACATGACCATCTTGGTTGGCATAACATTATTAAACTAGAGTGACGACTGCAGCACTTGGGCCAGAATTACATTACCTGACTCGATATATAATGAAAATCATGACCATCTCGGCTGGCATTACATCCTTCAACTAGAGTGCCGACTATAGCAATTGGATAGTAATTACATTAGCCGACTCGATATATACTGTAAACCATGACCATATCGGCTGGCATTACATCATTAAACTGGAGTGACGACGGAAGTACTTGGGCCAGAATTACATTTCCTGACTCGATATCAAATGAAAAACATGACCATATGGGCTGGCATTATATCATTCAACTAGAGTATTGACTACATCACTTGACTTGTTATCAAATGAAAACCATGATCATCTCGGCAGGAATTACATCTTTCACCTTGAGTGACAACTGCAACACTTAGGCCGAAATTACATCACCTAACTCAATATAGAATGTAAACCATAACCATCTCGGCTGGTATTACATCATTCAACTCGAGTAACCACTACATCAATTAGGCCTGCGTTACATTATCTGACTCGTTATACAATGAAAACCATGACCACCCCGTCTGGCATTACTTCATTAAACTGGAGTGACGACTGCAGCACTAGGGCCAGAATTACATTACCTGATTCGATATAGAATGAAAACCATGACCATATAGGCCGGCATTACATCATTCAACTGAAGTGACGACTATAGCACTTGTGTCGGTATTACATTACCTGACTCGATACAGAATGAAAACCATGACTATCTCGCCTGGCATTACATCATTAAACTAGAATTATGACTGTAGCACTTAGGCCGGAATTACATTGCCTGACTCGATATAGAATGAAAACCATGACCATATCGGTTGTCATTACATTATTCAATTTGTGTGATGACTGCAACACTTAGGCCAGAATTATATTACCTAACTCGATATAGAAAGAAACACATAACCATCTCGGCTGGCATTATATCATTCAACTGGAGTGCCCACTACATCACTTGAGTTGTACCAAATGAAAACCATGATCATCTCGGCAGGTATTACATCATTCACCTTGAGTGACAACTGCAACACTTAGCCCGAAATTACATCACCTAACTCAATATAGAATGTAAACCATAACCATCTTGGCTGGTATTACATCATTCAACTAGAGTGACCACTACATCAATAGGGCATGTGTTACATTACCTGACTCGATATATAATGAAAACCATGACCACCTCGTCTGGCATTACTTCATTAAACTGGAGTGACGACTGCAGCACTTGGGCCAGAATTACATTACCTGACTCGATATAGAATGAAAACCATGACCATATAGGCCGGCATTACATCATTCAACTAGAGTGATGACTATAGCACTTGTGTCGGAAATACATTACCTGACTCGATATAGAATGAAAACCATGACCATCTCGGTTGGCATAACATTATTAAACTGGAGTGACGACTGCAGCACTTGGGCCGGAGTTACATTACCGGACTCGATATATAATGAAAATTATGACCATCTCGGCTGGCATTACAACCTTCAATTGGAGTGCCGACTATAGCAATTGGATCATAATTACATTACCCAACTCGATATATACTGAAAACCATGACTATCTCGACTGGCATTACATCATTAAACTGAAGTGACGACTGCATCACTTGGTCGAGAATTACATTGCCTGAGTCGATATAGAATGAAAACCATGACCATATCGGTTGTCATTACACTATTCATTTTGAGTGACGACTTCAACACTTAGGCTAGAATTACATTACCTAACTCGGTATAGAATGAAACCCATGACCATCTCGGCAGGCATTATATCATTCAACTCCAGTGAAGACTACATCACTTGACTTGATATCAAATAAAAACCATGATCATCTCGGAAGGTATTACATCATTCAACTTTAGTGACAGCTGCAACACTTAGGCCGAATTACATCACCTAACTCAATATAGAATGTAAACCATAACTATCTCGTTTGATATTACATCATTCAACTAGAGTGACCACTACATCAATTGGGCATGAGTTACATTACCTGACTCGATATACAATAAAAACCATGACCACCTAGTATGGCATTACTTTATTAAACTGGAGTGACGATGCAGCAATTGGTCCAGAATTACAATACCTGACGCGATATAGAATGAAAACCATAACAATCTCGGCTGGAATTACATCCTTCAATTGGAGTGACGACTATAACAATTGGACCGTAATTACATTACCTGACTCGATATAGTATGAAAACCATGACCATCTCGGTTGGCATTACATTATTAAACTGGAGTGACGACTGCAGCACTTGGGCCAGAATTACATTTCCTAACTCGATATATTATGAAAACCATGACCATCTCGGCTGGCACAACATCCTACAACTAGAGTGCCGACTATAGCAATTGGATCGTAATTACATTACCCGACTCGATATATACAGAAAACCATGACCATCTCGGCTGGCATTACATCATTAAACTAGAGAGACGACTGCAGCAATTGGACCAGAATTACAATACCTGACTCTATATAGTATGAAAACCATGACCATCTCGGCTGGAATTACATCCTTCAACTGGAGTGACGACTACATCACTTGACTTGATATCAAATGAAAATGATGATCATCTCGGCAGGCATTACATCTTTCACCTTGAGTGACAACTGCAACACTTAGGCCAAAATTACATCACCTAACTCAATATAGAATGTAAACCATAACCATCTTGGCTGGTATTACATCATTTAACTAGAGTGACCACAACATCAATTAGGCATGCGTTACATTATCTGACTCGATATACAATGAAAACCATGACCACCCCGTCTGGCATTACTTCATTAAACTGGAGTGACGACTGCAGCACTTGGGCCAGAATTACATTACCTAATTCGATATAGAATGAAAACCATGACCATATAGACCGGTATTACATCATTCAACTGGAGTGACGACTATAGCACTTGTGTCGGAATTACATTACCTGACTCGATATAGTATGAAAACCATGACCATCTCGGTTGGCATTACAATATTAAACTGGAGTGACGACTGCAGCACTTGGGCCATAATTACATTTCCTAACTCGATATATAATGAAAATCATGACCATCTCGGCTGGCATTACATCCTTCAACTAGAGTGCCGACTATAGCAATTGGATCGTAATTACATTACCCGACTCGATATATACTGAAAACCATGACCATCTCGGCTGGAATTACATCATTAAACTGGAGAGACGACTGCAGCAATTGGGCCAGAATTACAATACCTGACTCTATATAGTATGAAAACCATGACCATCTCAGCTGGAATTACATCCTTCAACTGGAGTGACGACTATAGCAATTGGACTGTAATTACATTACCTGACTCGATATAGAATGAAAACCATGACCATCTCAGCTGGCATTACATCATTAAACTGGAGAGAGTACTGCAACACTTGGGCCTGAATTACATTACCTGACTCGACACAGAATGAAAACCATGACTATCTTGACTAGCATTACATCATTAAACTAGAGTTACCACTGTAGCACTTGGGCCGGAATTACATTGCCTGACTCGATATAGATTGAAAACCATGACCATATCGGTTGTCATTACATTATTCAATTTGTGTGATGACTGCAACACTTAGGCCAGAATTATATTACCTAACTCGATATAGAATAAACATATAACCATCTCGGCTGGCATTATATCATTCAACTGGAGTGCCGACTACATCACTTGAGTTGTATCAAATGAAAACCATGATCATCTCGGCAGGCATTACATCATTCACTTTGAGTGACAACTGCAACACTTAGGCCAAAATTAAATCACCTAACTCAATATAGAATGTAAACCATAACCATCTTGGCTGGTATTACATCATTCAACTAGAGTGGCCACTACATCAATTGGGCATGCGTTACATTACCTGACTCGATATATAATGAAAACCATGACCACCTCGTCTGGCATTACTTCATTAAACTGGAGTGACGACTGCAGCACTTGGGCCAGAATTACATTACCTGACTCGATATAGAATGAAAACCATGACCATCTCGGCTGGCACTACATCCTTCAACTAGAGTGCCGACTATAGCAATTGGATCGTAATTACATTACCCGACTCGATATATACTGAAAACCATGACCATCTCGGCTGGCATTACATCATTAAACTGGAGAGACGACTGCAGCAATTGGGCCAGAATTACAATACCTGACTCTATATAGTATGAAAACCATGACCATCTCGTCTGGAATTACATCCTTCAACTAGAGTGATGACTACATCACTTGACTTGATATCAAATGAAAACTATGATCATCTCGGCAGGCATTACATCTTTCACCTTGAGTGACAACTGCAACACTTAGGCCGAAATTACATCACCTAACTCAATATAGAATGTAAACCATAACCATCTCGGCTGGTATTACATCATTTAACTCGAGTGACCACTACATCAATTCGGCATGCGTTACATTATCTGACACGATATACAATGAAAACCATGACCACCCCGTCGGGCATTACTTCATTAAACTGGAGTAACGACTGCAGCACTTGAGCCAGAATTACATTACCTAATTCGATATAGAATGAAAACCATGACCATATAGACCGGTATTACATCATTCAACTGGAGTGACGACTATAGCACTTGTGTCGGAATTACATTACCTGACTCGATATAGTATGAAAACCATGACCATCTCGGTTGGCATTACAATATTAAGCTGGAGTGACGACTGCAGCACTTGGGCCAGAATTACATTACCTAACTCGATATATAATGAAAATCATGACCATCTCGGCTGGCATTACATCCTTCAACTAGAGTGCCGACTATAGCAATTGGATCGTAATTACATTACCCGACTCGATATATACTGAAAACCATGACCATCTCGGCTGGAATTACATCATTAAACTGGAGAGACGACTGCAGCAATTGGGCCAGAATTACAATACCTGACTCTATATAGTATGAAAACCATGACCATCTCAAATTTGGAATTACATCCTTCAACCGGAGTGACGACTATAGCAATTGGACTGTAATTACATTACCTGACTCGATATAGAATGAAAACCATGACCATCTCAGCTGGCATTACATCATTAAACTGGAGAGAGTACTGCAACACTTGGGCCTGAATTACATTACCTGACTCGACACAGAATGAAAACCATGACTATCTTGACTAGCATTACATCATTAAACTAGAGTTACGACTGTAGCACTTGGGCCGGAATTACATTGCCTGACTCGATATAGATTGAAAACCATGACCATATCGGTTGTCATTACATTATTCAATTTGTGTGATGACTGCAACACTTAGGCCAGAATTATATTACCTAACTCGATATAGAATAAACATATAACCATCTCGGCTGGCATTATATCATTCAACTGGAGTGCCGACTACATCACTTGAGTTGTATCAAATGAAAACCATGATCATCTCGGCAGGCATTACCTCATTCACTTTGAGTGACAACTGCAACACTTAGGCCAAAATTACATCACCTAACTCAATATAGAATGTAAACCATAACCATCTTGGCTGGTATTACATCATTCAACTAGAGTGGCCACTACATCAATTGGGCATGCGTTACATTACCTGACTCGATATATAATGAAAACCATGACCACCTCGTCTGGCATTACTTCATTAAAGCGGAGTGACGATGCGCAAAGACTTGGGCCGTAATTACATTACCTGACTCGATATAGAATGAAAACCATGACCATCTCGGCTGGCACTACATCCTTCAACTAGAGTGCCGACTATAGCAATTGGATCCTAATTACATTACCCGACTCGATATATACTGAAAACCATGACCATCTCGGCTGGCATTACATCATTAAACTGGAGAGACGACTGCAGCAATTGGGCCAGAATTACAATACCTGACTCTATATAGTATGAAAACCATGACCATCTCGACTGGAATTACATCCTTCAACTAGAGTGACGACTACATCACTTGACTTGATATCAAATGAAAACTATGATCATCTCGGCAGGCATTACATCTTTCACCTTGAGTGACAACTGCAACACTTAGGCCGAAATTACATCACCTAACTCAATATAGAATGTAAACCATAACCATCTCGGCTGGTATTACATCATTTAACTCGAGTGACCACTACATAAATTAGGCATGCGTTACATTATCTGACACGATATACAATGAAAACCATGACCACCCCGTCGGGCATTACTTCATTAAACTGGAGTAACGACTGCAGCACTTGAGCCAGAATTACATTACCTAATTCGATATAGAATGAAAACCATGACCATATAGACCGGTATTACATCATTCAACTGTAGTGACGACTATAGCACTTGTGTCGGAATTACATTACCTGACTCGATATAGTATGAAAACCATGACCATCTCGGTTGGCATTACAATATTAAACTGGAGTGATGACTGCAGCACTTGGGCCAGAATTACATTACCTGACTCGATATATAATGAAAATCATGACCATCTCGGCTGGTATTACATCCTTCAACTAGTGTGCCGACTATTGCAATTGGATCGTAATTACATTACCCGACTCGATATGTACTGAAAACCATGACCATCTCGGCTGGCATTACATCATTAAACTGGAGAGACGACTGCAGCAATTGGGCCAGAATTACAATACCTGACTCCATATAGTATGAAAACCATGACCATCTCGGCTGGAATTACATCCTTCAACTGGACTGACGACTATAGCAATTGGACTGTAATTACATTACCTGACTCGATATAGAATGAAAACCATGACCATCTCAGCTGGCATTACATCATTAAACCTGGAGAAATCTTTATCGCAACACTTGGGCTCGAATTATATTACCTGACTCGATACAGAATGAAAACCATGACTATCTCGACAGGAATTACATCATTAAACTAGAGTTACGACTGTAGCACTTGGGCCGGAATTACATTGCCTGACTCGATATAGAATGAAAACCATGACCATATCGGTTGTCATTACATTATTCAATTTGTGTGATGACTGCAACACTTAGGCCAGAATTATATTACCTAACTCGATATAGAAAGAAACACATAACCATCTCGGCTGGCATTATATCATTCAACTGGAGTGCCCACTACATCACTTGAGTTGTACCAAATGAAAACCATGATCATCTCGGCAGGTATTACATCATTCACCTTGAGTGACAACTGCAACACTTAGGCCGAAATTACATTACCTAACTCAATATAGAATGTAAACCATAACCATCTTGGCTGGTATTACATCTTTCAACTAGAGTGACCACTACATCAATTGGGCATGCGTTACATTACCGTACTGGATAAATCATGAAAACCATGACCACCTCGTCTGGCATTACTTCATTTAACTGGAGTGACGACTGCAGCACTTGGGCCAGAATTACATTACCTGACTCGATATAGAATGAAAACCATGACCATATAGGCCGGCATTACATCATTCAACTAGAGTGACGACTATAGCACTTGTGTCGAAAATACATTACTTGACTCGAAATAGAATGAAAACCATGACCATCTCGGTTGGCATAACATTATTAAACTGGAGTGACGACTGCAGCACGTGGGCCGGAATTACATTACCTGACTCGATATATAATGAAAATCATGACCATCTCGGCAAGCATTACATCCTTCAATTGGAGTGCCGACTATAGCAATTGTATCGTAATTACATTACCCGACTCGATATATACTGAAAACCATGACTATTTCGACAGGCATTACATCATTAAACTAAGGGTGGCCAGTGGGCCGGGCTCGGGTCCGGCGGGCCGGGTCCGGCGGGGTCGGGGTCGGGGCGGGACGATCCGGGGGGTCGGGATCGGGCCTAGCGGGGTCGGGTGCAGGCGGGACTGCTCCGGTCCCGTCCCGATCCCGATCCCGTCGGTATCGGGGCGGGGCGGGGTCGGGTCGGGCTCGGGTCGGGGCGGGCGGGCTCGGGTTTTTTTTTTTTTTTTTTTTAAATAACATATGTATAAAAAAAAACTCAATAAATAAAACAAGATAGTGTAATAAAAACATCCCAAGACTGTTTTTGTGCCTCTTATATTATTTAATAGACATATGATTTTTTTGTAATACAAATACAATTGTCTAAAATCTAAATTGCAACTTTATGGTGTTGTCCAAAAGTTGCAAATTACATAATAAAATTGCAATTAAAAAAATTACATTTTCAAAAAAATCTGTTCTAATTGCTTGATGATTTCATGTGGTTCTTCGGTTGGAATAGGTATTTGTTGGTCAAATTGATCCACGTCGCTTCCACTACCTTCGGTTAAGATTTCGTTGTAGTTTTCATCATCTTCTTCGTTGATCTCCGGTTGACCGCACCTTCTCCGCTCCGCTCGTATCCAATCTCGAATAATCCGCAATTTCCAAGTGTCTCCGGCCAATGAGTGTCTGTGGTCTCCTATTTGATATCTCGCTCGAGAAAAAGCGCTTTCCGACGCAGTTGACGACGCTTGAATGTTCAAAACATCTCGAGCCATCATTGAAAGTGTCGGAAAGGTCTTCTCATTCCCCCTCCAGTATTTCAGCAAGTCTTCTTGTCCATCTTCATTGATAACTTCTTGATACGGTACAGAACCCCGCAAAACAAAAATATCCAACTCGCTAATTTGGTTAGTAGAGGTACGGCCGCACATTCTATTTCGAGGCTTTCAATACTAGCCGCAGAAACAGACATGTCTTTTGTGAGGTTGTGTTGAAGATGAAGAAGATGGTATGGTAGCCGGTACGTTACTAGCATTTTCTTGTTGATAAAATCTATATATATTTTTGCGGTGGTGTTCTACGCTATTCAACACTTCTTCTTTAGTTTGTTCAATAGGTGGTGGGTGATTTAGATTTTTGGGACTTGGAGGTGGTAGTACTTCTATACAATCGTAAATAGTTTCAATTAGTGATTTAGTACCGTCTATTTTAATAGTAGGATTTAATACAGAACCAATAATATAAATAGAAGGAATAGGAATAAAATATTTTTTTATTTTGACAAACATTTTTTTAATAGCTGCCTTATAAGCTGGTTTTTCCATATATTCACTAAGTAATAAAAATATTAGAGTTATATAAAATAACATAGTTGAAATAGTAGGATAATATATACCGGAAAATTCTTTTGTTGCTTGAAAAAATTTCTCTAAAAATACAATAAGTTCGGAAATTTTTTCCCAATCACTATCTAAAATCATATCAATTTGGCTTTTTATTATGAGAGTTTAAAAATAAAGTTATAGGTAATTTATAGTCATAAGCAACAAGTAGTTGCTCGTATAAAGAATTCCACCTAGTGGATACTTCTTGTGGAATTCTTCTAAAAGGTAGTCCACAATCATGACAAATTTTTTTATATTCTTTTCTACGTTGTACTTTATTACTTTTAAAAATAAAGTTTATAGCAAATTGTATTTTACTAAGAATGTCTTCAAAAAGTGATAGACCATCCTTTACAATTAAGTTATATATATGGCACGCGCATTTTATATGAAAATGGTCTGGAAAAGATGGAGCTAAACTATTTTTTAACATTGTAATTGCGTAATTGTTATTAGAAGCGTTATCTAATGTAATAGTCATAATTTTATCGGTAATTCCGTAATAATCGCACACTTGATAAATATTTTCTGCAATAAAAGTACCAAGTGTGCCTATCATCTATATATCTATACGCTAAAATACGTTTTTGCATAGACCATTTATAATCTATCCAATGACAAGTTACGGTTAAATAATCATGGCCGTTAGTACTACGACCTATATCGACGTGATAGATACTTTGCCATTAAAATGACATAATGAAAAACGTAAATATTGTTGATATTCATGCGCAAATTTAAATACATCTCTCTTAACAGTTGACCTAGGAAAACCGTTAAAAGCAGGATTATATATATCTCTAATGTAATGAATAAAACCGGGAGATGAAGGAAATGAAAAAGGCAAACCCTCCACAAAGCAACTAATTTTGATATTGCTTCCCTATCTCTATGTTTGTTGTATTTAGAGCCTACAATTCCCCCCGTCATAGGGTTAATTTGACCCTGTACTTGGTCCGGGACAAGTATCGGTATGTGAACCTTGTCCCGATGGAGCGGCCGTTTGCGCACCCGGTTTTGAAGCCTGGTATTGGGCATACCTAGTGGATGAGCACTTACTACATGTCTAATTAAACCCCCGTCCCACCGTGACCTTTTCCGAGTTTTAAATTTTAAAACATTTTTACAAATTTTACATATGGCTACTTGATTCTCTACGTCCCTATCAAAAAATGTCCATGCATCTGATTTTAATGGTCGTTTTGCTTTGGACCTCGTCTCATACTAGGGGGAATAGGAGGTATTTCGGTTGAAGGTGCACTAGTGGGCGTGTTGTCATCAATATTAGTGGGTGTATCGTCTAGATCATCGTCTAAATTAAAGTCTTCTTGAGTTCCGAGAAAATAACTCCTCGTCTAAATCTAATGGTATTGTAGGAAAATGTTGAGTATCAACAAAATCATCCTGTGTCGGAATAAGATGACTAGAAGAAGTACCCTTGCCCCGATTGCCCCTACTAGAAGAAGTCTTACCCTTACCCTTAAACATACCTCTAATTCCTTCCATTTTAATTATATGCTAACAAATAATTAAAGTAAATGAAATTAAGTGCGCTAAATAAAATAAACAGACAATAATAATTTAATGAAGGAACGAATGTACCAAACGCCGACGTAACGTCGACGTGTAATCGAGAGGTTGAAAATTGAAACTTTGCTCGATGGAAGATCCTCAAGCTAGTTGCCAACTTCACTCCCAATTCCCAAATGAATTAATAAAATTGAATATTTAGCAAACAATGTAGAGAGATATATTGAGAAATTAGAGAGATTGTAGGAAGATTTGTGAGAAAGATGAAGAGAAAATGAGTTATTTATAGTTGAAAAATTGGGTTAAAGTGTAAATATAATAACTTATGGGTTAAAAATAAATATTAAGGGGTAGGGGGGTTGGGGGAGGGGGGCCTAAAATGGCCGTTGGCAAATGGCCATAATCTAAAATGGCCGTTGGTGCAACGGCTATTTTTGCAAAGGTAAGGTCGGGGTCGGGGTCGGGGTCGGGACGGGCTCGGGGCGGGCTCGGGTCCGGCGGGCCGGGGCGGGCTCGGGTCCGGCGGGACGAGACATCGTCCCGTCCCGAGTTCGAGTCCCGCCCCGTTAATTTTTTTTTTTTTTTTTTTTTTAGAGCGGGGTCGGGTCGGGACCGGGTGGGGTCGGGACGGGGTCGGGCCGGGGTCGGGTCGTCCCGGCCCACTGGCCAGCCCTACATTAAACTGAAGTGACGACTGCATCACTTGGTCGAGAATTACATTGCCTGACTCGATATAGAATGAAAACCATGACCATATCGGTTATCATTACACTATTCATTTTGAGTGACGACTTCAACACTTAGGCTAGAATTACATTACCTAACTCGATATAGAATGAAACCCATAACCATCTCGGCTGGCATTATATCATTCAACTGCAGTGACGACTACATCACTTGACTTGATATCAAATAAAAACCATGATCATCTCGGCAGGCATTACATCATTCAACATTAGTGACAACTGCGACACTTAGGCCGAAATTGCATCACCTAACTCACTATAGAATGTAAACCATAACCATCTCGTTTGATATTACATCATTCAACTAGAGTGACCACTACATCAATTGGGCATGCGTTACATTACCTGACTCGATATACAATAAAAACCATGACCACCTAGTCTGGCATTACTTCATTAAACTGGAGTGACGATTGCAGCAATTGGGCAAGAATTACAATACCTGACTCGATATAGAATGAAAACCATGACAATCTCGGCTGGAATTACATCCTTCAAATTGGAGTGACTACTATAACAATTGGACTGTAATTACATTACCTGACTCGATATAGTATGAAAACCATGACCATCTCGGTTGGCATTACATTATTAAGCGGAGTGACGATCGCAAAGACACGGGCGTAATTACATTTCCTGACTCGATATATAATGAAAACCATGACCATCTCGGCTGGCACTACATCCTTCAACTAGAGTGCCGACTATAGCAATTGGATCATAATTACATTACCCGACTCGATATATACTGAAAACCATGACCATCTCGGCCGGCATTACATCATTAAACTGGAGAGACGACTGCAGCACTTGGGTCAGAATTACATTTCCTGACTCGATATCAAATGAAAACCATGACCATATGGGCTGGCATTATATCATTCAACTAGAGTGATGACTACATCACTTGACTTGATATCAAATTAAAACTATGATCATCTCGGCAGGCATTACATCTTTCACCTTGAGTGACAACTGCAACACTTAGGTCGAAATTACATCACCTAACTCAATATAGAATGTAAACCATAACCATCTCGGCTAGTATTACATTATTCAACTCGAGTGACCACTACATCAATTAGGCATGCGTTACATTATCTGACTCGATATATAATGAAAACCATGACCACCCCGTCTGGCATTACTTCATTAAACTGAAGTGACGATTCGACATTTTGGCCAGAATTACATTACCTGATTCGATATAGAATGAAAACCATGACCATATAGGCCGGCATTACATCATTCAACTGGAGTGACGACTATAGCACTTGTGTCGGAATTACATTACTTGACTCAATATAGTATGAAAACCATGACAATCTCGGTTGGCATTACACTATTAAACTGGAGAGACGATCGCAAACAATTGCGCGTAATTACATTACCTGACTCGTATATAATGAAAATCATGACCATCTCGGCTGGCATTACATCCTTCAACTAGAGTGCCGACTATAGCAATTGGATCATAATTACATTACCCGACTCGATATATACTGAAAGCCATGACCATCTCGGCTGCCATTACATCATTAAACTGGAGAGACGACTGCAGCAATTGGGCCAGAATTACAATACCTGACTCCATATAGTATGAAAACCATGACCATCTCGGCTGGAATTACATCCTTCAACTGGAGTTACGACGATAGCAATTGGACTGTAATTACATTACCAGACTCGATATAGAATGAAAACCATGACCATCTCAGTTGGAATTACATCATTAAACAGGAGAGAGTACTGCAACACTTGGGCCAGAATTACAATACTTGACTCGATACAGAATGAAAACCATGACTATCTCGACTGGAATTACATAATTAAACTAGAGTTACGACTGTAGCACTTGGGCCGGAATTACATTGCCTGACTCGATATAGAATGAAAACCATGACCATATCGGTTGTCATTACATTATTTAATTTGTGTGATGACTGCAACACTTAGGCCATAATTATATTACCTAACTCGATATAGAATGAAACACATAACCATCTCGGATGGCATTATATCATTCAACTGGAGTGCTGACTACATCACTTGAGTTGTACCAAATGAAAACCATGATCATCTCGGCAGGCATTACATCATTCACCTTCAGTGACAAATGCAACACTTAGGCCGAAATTACATCACCTAACTCAATATAGAATGTAAATCATAACCATCTTGCCTGGTATTACATCATTCAACTAGAGTGACCACTACATCAATTGGGCATGCGTTACATTACCTGACTCGATATATAATGAAAACCATGACGACCTCGTCTGGCATTACTTCATTAAACTGGAGTGACGACTGCAGCACTTGGGCCAGAATTACATTACCTGACTCGATATAGAATGAAAACCATGACCATATAGGCCGGCATTACATCATTCAACTGGAGTGACGACTATAGCACTTGTGTCGGAAATACATTACCTGACTCTATATAGAATGAAAACCATGACCATCTCGGTTGGCATAACATTATTAAACTGGAGTGACGCCTGCAGCACTTGGGCCGGAATTACATTACCTGACTCGATATATAATGAAAATCATGACCATCTCGGCTGGCAATACATCCTTCAATTGGAGTGCCGACTATAGCAATTGGATCGTAATTACATTACTCGACTCGATATATACTGAAAACCATCACTATCTCGACTGGCATTACATCATTAAACTGAAGTGACGACTGCATCACTTGGTCGAGAATTACATTGCCTGACTCGATATAGAATAAAAACCATGACCATATCGTTTGTCATTACACTATTCATTTTGAGTGACGACTTCAACACTTAGGCTAGAATTACATTACCTAACTCGATATAGAATGAAACCCATAACCATCTCGGCTGGCATTATATCATTCAACTGCAGTGACGACTACATCACTTGACTTGATATCAAATAAAAACCTTGATCATCTCGGCAGGCATTACATCATTCAACTTTAGTGACAACTGCAACACTTAGGCCGAAATTACATCACCTAACTCAATATAGAATGTAAACCATAACCATCTCGTTTGATATTACATCATTCAACTAGAGTGACCACTACATCAATTGGGCATGAGTTACATTACCTGACTCGATATATAATAAAAACCATGACCACCTAGTCTGGCATTACTTCATTAAACTGGAGTGACGATTGTAGCAATTGGGCCAGAATTACAATACCTGACTCGATATAGAATGAAAACCAAGACAATCTCGGCTGGAATTACATCCTTTAATTGGAGTGACGACTATAACAATTGGACCGTAATTACAATACCTGACTCGATATAGAATGAAAACCATGTCCATCTCGGTTGGAATTACATCCTTCAATTGGAGTGACGACTATAGCACTTGGGCCAGAATTACATTACCTGACTCGATATATAATGAAAACCATGACCATCTCGACTGGCACTACATCCTTCAACTAGAGTGCCGACTATAGCAATTGGATCGTAATTACATTACCCGACTCGATATATACTGAAAACCATGACCGTCTCGGCTGGCATTACATCATTAAACTGGAGTGACGACTGCAGCACTTGGGCCAAAATTACATTTCCTGACGCGATATCAAATGAAAACCATGACCATATGGGCTGGCATTATATCATTCAACTAGAGTGATGACTACATCACTTGACTTGATATCAAATTAAAACTATGATCATCTAGGCAGGCATTACATCTTTCACCTTGAGTGACAACTGCAACACTTAGGCCGAAATTACATCACCTAACTCAATATAGAATGTAAACCATAACCATCTGGGCTAGTATTACATTATTCAACTCGAGTGACCACTACATCAATTAGGCATGCGTTACATTATCTGACTCGATATATAATGAAAACCATGACCACCCCGTCTGGCATTACTTCATTAAACTGGAGTGACGATTGCAGCATTTGGGCTAGAATTACATTACCTGATTCGATATAGAATGAGAACCATGACCATATAGGCCGGCATTACATCATTCAACTGGAGTGACGACTATAGCACTTATGTCGGAATTACATTACCTGACTCGATATAGTATGAAAACCATGACCATCTCTGCTGGCATTACATCATTAAACTGGAGAGGCGACTGCAGCAATTGGGCCAGAATTACAATACCTGACTCTATATAGTATGAAAACTATGACCATCTCGGCTGGAATTACATCCTTCAACTGGAGTGACGACTATAGCAATTGGACTGTAATTACATTACCTGACTCGATATAGAATGAAAACCATGACCATCTCAGCCGGCATTACATCATTAAACAGGAGAGAGTACCGCAACACTTGGGCCTGAATTACATTACCCGACTCGATATATACTGAAAACCATGACTATCTCGACATGTATTACATCATTAAACTGAAGTGACGACTGCATCACTTGGTCGAGAATTACATTGCCTGACTCGATATAGAATGAAAACCATGACCATATCGGTTGTCATTACACTATTCATTTTGAGTGACGACTTCAACACTTAGGCTAGAATTACATTACCTAACTCGATATAGAATGAAACCCATAACCATCTCGGCTGACATTATATCATTCAACTGCAGTGACGACTACATCACTTGACTTGATATCAAATAAAAACCATGATCATCTCGGTAGGCATTACATCATTCAACTTCAGTGACAACTGCAACACTTAGGCCGAAATTACATCACCTAACTCAATATAGAATGTAAACCATAACCATCTTGGCCGGTATTACATCATTCAACTAGAGTGACCACTACATCAATTGGGCATGCGTTACATTACCTGACTCGATATATAATGAAAACCATGACCACCTCGTCTGGCATTACTTCATTAAACTGGAGTGACGACTGCAGCACTTGGGCCAGAATTACATTACCTGACTCGATATAGAATGAAAACCATGACCATATAGGCCGGCATTACATCATTCAACTGGAGTGACGACTATAGCACTTGTGTCTGAAATACATTACCTGACTCGATATAGAATGAAAACCATGACCATCTCGATTGGCATAACATTATTAAACTGGAGTGACGACTGCAGCACTTGGGCCGGAATTACATTACCTGACTCGATATATAATGAAAATCATGACCATCTCGGCTGGCATTACATCCTTCAATTGGAGTGCCGACTATAGCAATTGGATCGTAATTACATTACCCGACTCGATATATACTGAAAACCATGACTATCTCGACTGGTATTACATCATTAAACTGAAGTGACGACTGCATCACTTGGTCGAGAATTACATCTCCTGACTCGATATAGAATGAAAACCATGACCATATCGGTTGTCATTACACTATTCATTTTGAGTGACGACTTCAACACTTAGGCTAGAATTACATTACCTAACTCGATATAGAATGAAACCCATAACCATCTCGGCTGGCATTATATCATTCAACTGCAGTGACGACTACATCACTTGACTTGATATCAAATAAAAACCATGATCATCTCGGCGGCATTACATCATTCAACTTTAGTGACAACTGCAACACTTAGGCCGAAATTACATCACCTAACTCAATATAGAATGTAAACCATAACCATCTCGTTTGATATTACATCATTCAACTAGAGTGACCACTACATCAATTGGGCATGAGTTACATTACCTGACTCGATATACAATAAAAACCATGACCATCTAGTCTGGCATTACTTCATTAATGGGAGTGACGATTGCAATAATTGGGCCAGAATTACAATACCTGACTCGATATAGAATGAAAACCATGACCATCTCGGTTGGAATTACATCCTTCAATTGGAGTGACGACTATAGCACTTGGGCCAGAATTACATTACCTGACTCGATATATAATGAAAACCATGACCATCTCGGCTGGCACTACATCCTTCAACTAGAGTGCCGACTATAGCAATTGGATCGTAATTACATTACCCGACTCGATATATATTGAAAACCATGACCGTCTCGGCTGGAATTACATCATTAAACCGGAATAACGACTGCATCACTTGGGCCATAATTACATTTCCTGACTCGATATCAAATGAAAACCATGACCATATGGGCTGGCAATATGTCATTCAACTAGAGTGATTACTACATCACTTGACTTGATATCAAATGAAAACTATGATCATCTCGGCAGGCATTACATCTTTCACCTTGAGTGACAACTGCAACACTTAGGCCAAAATTACATCACCTAACTCAATATAGAATGTAAACCATAACCATCTCGGCTGGTATTACATCATTCAACTCGAGTGACCACTACATCAATTAGGCATGCGTTACATTATCTGACTCGATATATAATGAAAACCATGACCACCCCGTCTGGCATTACTTCATTAAACTGAAGTGACGACTGCAGCATTTGGGCCAGAATTACATTACCTGATTCGATATAGAATGAAAACCATGACCATATAGGCCGGCATTACATCATTCAACTGGAGTGACGACTATAGCACTTGTGTCGGAATTACATTACTTGACTCAATATAGTATGAAAACCATGACAATCTCGGTTGGCATTACACTATTAAACTGGAGAGACGACTGCAGCAATTGCGCCAGAATTACATTACCTGACTCGATATATAATGAAAATCATGACCATCTCGGCTGGCATTACATCCTTCAACTAGAGTGCCGACTATAGCAATTGGATCATAATTACATTACCCGACTCGATATATACTGAAAGCCATGACCATCTCGGCTGCCATTACATCATTAAACTGGAGAGACGACTACAGCAATTGGGCCAGAATTACAATACCTGACTCCATATAGTATGAAAACCATGACCATCTCGGCTGGAATTACATCCTTCAACTGGAGTTACGACGATAGCAATTGGACTGTAATTACATTACCTGACTCGATATAGAATGAAAACCATGACCATCTCAGTTGGAATTACATCATTAAACAGGAGAGAGTACTGCAACACTTGGGCCAGAATTACAATACCTGACTCGATACAGAATGAAAATCATGACTATCTCGACTGGCATTACATTATTAAACTAGAGTTACGACTGTAGCACTTGGGCCGGAATTACATTGCCTGACTCGATATAGAATGAAAACCATAACCATATCGGTTGTCATTACATTATTTAATTTGTGTGATGACTGCAACACTTAGGCCAGAATTATATTACCTAACTCGATATAGAATGAAACACATAACCATCTCGGCTGGCATTATATCATTTAACTGGAGTGCCGACTACATCACTTGAGTTGTATCAAATGAAAACCATGATCATCTCGGCAGGCATTACATCATTCACTTTGAGTGACAACTGCAACACTTAGGCCGAAATTACATCACCTAACTCAATATACAATGAAAACCATAACCATCTTGGCTGGTATTACATCATTCAACTAGAGTGACCACTACATCAATTGGGCATGCATTACATTACCTGACTCGATATATAATGAAAACCATGACCACCTCGTCTGGCATTACTTCATTAATGGGAGTGACGATTGCAACAATTGGGCCAGAATTACAATACCTGACTCGATATAGAATGAAAACCATGACCATATAGGACGGCATTACTTCATTGAACTGGTGTGATGACTATAGCACTTGTGTCGGAAATACATTACCTGACTCGATATAGAATGAAAACAATGACCATCTCGGTTGGCATAACATTATTAAACTGGAGTAACGACTGCAGCACTTGGGCCGGAATTACATTACCTGACTCGATATATAATGAAAATCATGACCATCTCGGCTGGCATTACATCCTTCAATTGGAGTGCCGACTATAGTAATTGGATCGTAATTACATTACCCGACTCGATATATACTGAAAACCATGACTATCTCGACTGGCATTACATCATTAAACTGAAGTTACGACTGCATCACTTGGTCGAGAATTACATTACCTGACTCGATATAGAATGAAAACCATGACCATATCGCACTATTCATTTTGAGTGACGACTTCAACACCTAGGCTAGAATTACATTACCTAACTCGATATAGAATGAAACCCATAACCATCTCGGCTGGCATTATATCATTCAACTGCAGTGAAGACTACATCACTTGACTTGATATCAAATAAAAACCAAGATCATCTCGGCAGGCATTACATCATTCAACTTTAGTGACAACTGCAACACTTAGGCCGAAATTACATCACCTAACTCAATATAGAATGTAAACCATAACCATCTCATTCGATATTACATCATTCAACTAGAGTGACCACAACATCAATTGGGCATGAGTTACATTACCTGACTCGATATACAATAAAAACCATGACCACCTAGTCTGGCAATACTTCATTAAACTGGAGTGACGACTGCAACAATTGGGCCAGAATTACAATACCTGACTCAATATAGAATGAAAACCATGACCATCTCGGCTGGAATTACATCCTTCAAATTGGAGTGACGACTATAGCAATTGGACCGTAATTACATTACCTGACTCGATATAGTATGAAAACCATGACCATCTCGGTTGGCATTACATTATTAAACTGGAATGACGACTGCAGCACTTGGGCCTGAATTACATTACCTGACTCGATATATAATGAAAATAATGTCCATCTCAGCTGGCATTACATCATTCAACTAGAGTGCCGACTATAGCAATTGGATCGTAATTACATTAGCCGACTCGATATTTACTGAAAACCATGACCATCTCGGCTGGCATTACATCATTAAACTGGAGTGACGACTGAAGCACTTGGGCCAGAATTACATTTCCTGACTCGATATCAAATGAAAACCATGACCATATGGGCTGGCATTATATCATTCAACTAGAGTATTGACTACATCACTTGACTTGATATCAAATGAAAACCATGATCATCTCGGCAGGAATTACATCTTTCACCTTGAGTGACAACTGCAACACTTAGGCCGAAATTACATCACCTAACTCAATATAGAATGTAAACCATAACCATCTCAGCTGATATTACATCATTCAACTCGAGTGACCACTACATCAATTAGGCATGTGTTACATTATCTGACTCGATATACAATGAAAACCATGACCACCACGTCTGGCATTACTTCATTAAACTGGAGTGACGACTGCAGCACTTGGGCCAGAATTACATTACCTGATTCGATATAGAATGAAAACCATGACCATATAGGCTGGCATTACATCATTCAACTGGAGTGACGACTATAGCACTTGTGTCGGAATTACATTACCTGACTCGATATAGTATGAAAACCATGACCATCTCGGTTGGCATTACATTATTAAACTGGAGTGACGACTGCAGCACTTGGGCCAGAATTACATTACCTGACTCGATATTTAATGAAAATCATGACCATCTCGGCTGGCATTACATCCTTCAACTAGAGTGCCGACTATAGCAATTGGATCGTAATTACATTACCCGACTCGATATATACTAAAAACCATGACCATCTCGGCTGGCATTACATCGTTAAACTGGTGTGATGACTGCAACACTTGGGCCAAAATTACATTTCCTGACTCGATATCAAATGAAAACCATGACCATATTGGCTGGCATTATATCATTCAACTAGAGTGATGGTTGTAGCACTTGGGTTGGAATTACATCTCCTGACTCTATATAGAATGAAAACCATGACTATTTCGGCTGGCATTACATCTTTCAACTGGAGTGATGATTGTAGCACTTGGGTCGGAATTACATTACCTGAATAGATATAGAATGAAAACCATGACCACATAGGCCGGCATTACATCATTCAACTGGAGTGACTACTATAGCACTTGGGTCGGAATTACATTACCTGACTCAATATAGAATGAAAACCATGACCATCTCAATTGGCATTACATCATTAAACTGGAGTGACGACTGCAGCACTTGGGCCAGAATTACATTACATGACTCGATATCAAATGAAAACCATGACCATATCGGCTGGCATTATATCATTCAACTAGAGTGATTGATGTAGCACTTGGGCCGGAATTACATCACCTGATTTGATATAGAATGAAAACCATGACTATTTCGGCTGGCATTACATCATTCAACTGGAGTGACGACTGTAGCACTTGGTCCGTAATTACATTACCTTACTCGATATAGAATGAAAACCATGACCACCTCGGTTGCCATTACATCATTCGACTGGAGTGACGACTGTAGCACTTGGGCCGGAATTACGTTACCTAACTCGATATAGAACGAAAACTATGACTATCTCAACTGGCATTACATCATTAAACTAGAGTGACGACTGCAGCACTTGGGCCAGAATTACATTGCCTGACTCGATATAGAATGAAAACCCTTTTGCAAAGATAACCCATCGATGTCATTCTGCGGTCCGCATTCTCAATTTGCGGATCGAAAACTCATTCTGTGGCTCGCAGATGCAGCTCGCAAATGGTGTCGGCCGGTCCTTCTTCCACAGTGTCATTCTGCGGTCCGTAACCCGAATTGCGGGACGCAGACTCGCTTTATGGGTCGCAAATGGTGCCTTCCAAAAATATCTTTGCCGTTTCACCTTCCCATGCAATCTTCCACACTTGAGACCATTGGAATGGCGCTAGTGCATGCTCACGAGTGCCTATCTTCATTTGTAACAATCTTGAGAAAACTAGGATTGCATCATTCTCCCTTTCTTTAAGGAAATTTGTCCTCAAATTTAAGGGGTCATACACACATCTAACAAGAAGACAAAATTCCACCACTACAAGATTCATTAGTACTAGAGAGATCCGCGAGGAACATCTCCCAAGGACAATCATGATAAGTAAACAAATAGTAGAGGAAAGTGTCTCTTCATTCAAACTCAAGTGTAAAATCCCCATTGGACACAAAAACCTCATCACACGTACAAGGGACCGCACAAGAAATCAACATGGTACGGAAAGCATCTATCAATATCATACAATTTATAACACCACTGGGGTCAAAGGGGAAGAACACCCACACATCTTGGACAAGAATACCCCCATATATATCCTATGAAGACCCTTGCCAACATAGGACACACTCTTAACACAATCACGAATGTCATCATAATCAAACAAGTAGTAGAGGAAAGTGTCCCTTAATGTGAAGTCAAATAGGAAACCTTTAGGGAAAGCATATGCCTCCTCACACCTATATGAGACCTCACTAGCATTTTCATTAAGGAACGGATCAAATCCATAGAGGTCACTTGATTCAAGCCTAGATGGCATATCATTATCATAGATAGGTGGAGAATCATATAAAGGCTCACAATTAAGTTCATTAGAGGAAGGGTAAAGACTAGTTGGGTTTCTCAAACAATCTAACAAGTCAATTTCTCTCTCAACTATAGAGCCTCTTCTTTTGATTCCTTAAGAACATCAAAACATTCCACCCCTATGATTGAATTACAATACCTCAAGACGAGGTTTTCGTCTAAGGGAAGGGTGTCAATCTCCCATAGTGGATACCAATAGACCTTGTAGCCCCCAAAATTGGTTACATTTTAAACCTCACAACACATGCCACTATACATATCCTCCTCGTTAGTCACGTCATCATCAAATAAGATATTATCTTTAATGACAAAGCAATCAATTAATGATGAAGAATTTAAACATGTAAGGTCTTCATGACTATCTACATGACACACATCACCACCACAATCTTGAGACTCATCACTTGACACAAAGATAAGACCAAAACACTCATTTTCACATTTATAAAATAAGGGTGGGGGTCACATTCATTTAAATGATTAACTACATTCACCTCATCACTAATTGAAGGTTCATTAATCACATCACAAAATTCCTTGACTAGTAGACTAACAATACACTCAAGTTGATCACATGACAATGTATTTTTATTCAAAGCACAAGTTTCAATACTAGCTGGACACAAATCGATATTGCAAAAAGAATCAATTCGGTCATCAAAAGGTTCAACTAGTGTAGAAGATCTTTCAACAATGACATTATCATCACATGGAAAAGAATCATTAAAGTCACACAAAGACAAGATATTACTCACACTAACATCACAAGCTTGTTCATTCAAAGAATTTGAAGTGTTGAGTTTAGCCATTATACCTTGAAGTTCATACGAAGAATCTTTTTTACCTTGATCTCCTAATTGTAAGCTCATTTGACTAAGTGGAAAGGCGGTCTTGGCCTCAATTCTCTCTTTCAAGCATGGGAGTTCTTCATGGGAAGACTCCATTAGCAATTCATTTCCTTGAGTATCTACAAAATAATCTTCTCCACAAGATCAAGAAGTAAAATGGTTAGATTGAATTTGTTGCAACTCCTTCACATCACTCCACACATCCTCTCCTTTATCCTCTCGTGAGTTGTCACTTTTCACTCCCTTACTTCTCTCAATCTTTTTTCTCTCAAGTTTATTAAACCTCTTGGTCCCACATGAAGTCTTTTTATTTTGTACCAAGTGGAAGGGTACAATAATCCCCCCTTATTATAGAAGGCCTTGAATGGTTTCACAAGGAGCATTTTTCTTCCCTTCATTTGGCTTCTTCACTTGAGAATTTTCCTTGGTGCTATTTTTTTTGGAATTGACCTTGGTCCTATACCCTTTTTCATGCGGCCCGGGATAATGGTACCTCAAGTTCCTCTTGAATGCATCCCAAGTCTCAATTGGACTTTCCATATCCCTTGCACTTTTGCTATTGTACTCCTAATATTTGGCAAGCTTCCCTTCAAAAGTTCTAAGAGCCAAGTCCATATTCCTTCTTTGTGAATAGTTATAGTTAGCAAAGATTTCATTCATTTTGAATTCTCATTTTTCATACTCTTCACTAGCTTTCATAGATAAGGTCGACCATTTCACATTGGGTTCTCTAACCCTTACACTTGGAAGCTTCTTGTGTGGTGTTGGTGGAAATAGAAGTTGCCCCATTTTATCCATAACGTACTTATACCAATCACGATCATAAGCAACTCTATGGTCTTCAACCTAAGAATATCTGAAACACAAGTCACAACCTTCCAAAGGGATCACATCACACTAAACTTCCTCTTTATAGTCTCCACACGAGAATGGTACTTTCACCCTTTAATCAACCCAATTGCCTTTTTTATCATAATAAGGGTGTTTTCGCCTCGAGAAAAGTAATACCAACCAATTAACCATATTAGAGTCAATAAAGTTATGGCGATAAGAAGTATCAATCACAAGACGGAATCCTATAACCCCGCTTACACCCATGAGAATTAGGCTACCTCTCCTTTTTAAGCTCTCTTCGTTGTTCCATCCTATATTCTATGGTTTCCACCTTGTCCTATCGGGTATCTATTTATTTACCAACAGAAGTAATAACGTTCATTACATCAACAAGTGTAGGTTCCCGAATAGGAACGCGTGTTTCATAATCTTGATTCATCATGGCACTTGCTTGAAGACACTCAACAAAATAAGTAAACACGTTAAGTTAGCGAAAACAAACTCACAAACACTCTTGATACACACCTTTTAAATTGCCTCACAAATTGGATCGACGAATGTTGATCCACACTTAGGCTAGGGTGTCGAAAAGGTAATCGCTACTCTCGATCGGAATGGATTCTTGTTAATTTGAAGAACGGAAAACTCAATTAAAACTAACAGACTTAAAACAAGAAATTAACTATGAAGAAAAATGAGAAAAGGATAAAAAGAAATAGCACGAAAAAAAGATTAACGTTCGATAACTAGCTAATCACTTTTGTAAGATCAATTACAAGTGTTAACTAGTTTGGATGATCAAAGAAGTGGAAAGAAAATCGAGACAAAATAGAATTTTGAGTCAATACCTGGTTGGACAGATCTGCGATTCACATATAAGTTTTGTGCCCCACAGATGAGTTATGTGGCTCGCACTTTGGGTCACAGATTAGTTTGCAAAATTTCTCAAATTTTCTGAAGTTACTGGAAATTTCTACGATCTGTAGGGCTGTTATACAGCTCGTAGACCAGATCTGTGGACTGCATTATAGGTCGCAGAATAATCCAATGTGGCACAACTTTTATGACATCAAATCCTTTTGGGGATCCGTGCTCTGGGCCTTTTTCTAATTATTCCAACAACTTGGGCCCACTTTTTTTTTTAGATATTTTACTTCTTTTGGCCCCAAAATACCTTTTCACCTTGAAATTAGGTTTTGGAAGATCAAATGGTGCCTTTTTGCTTTTTCTTCCTCAAGAATTTTTGAAGGTCTCCAAGAACACTTGATCAATTCAAAAAATTTCAAACCTTCAATCCTTCTTTAATTTACCCCAAATTTCATAATCCCACACTTCTTAAATAGGAGAACAAAGCCCAATAGTTTTTAAGCCTCAATTCCCCTTCTTCTCAAGACCCACCTCAAGCTCTTCAAGTTCTTCAATGACCAACAATGGTGGATGACTCAAAATTGACTCAAAAGACTTGAACCTTGAGATTTAGACTCACCTAACACTAAGAAACTCAAATATAACACTAGAATCTACAACAAACAACTATTTTTGGATTTTTGGACTCTAAAACATTTTTTTGTAGTAACAAAACTCAAGACAAGGATTATAGAAACAACTCTCTAATGAAGCTCTGATACCAATTAATTCAATATTAATTGCGGAAGATAACGGAAGCAACAAGAAATTAAAGATAAAGAGGTAGAAATAAGAAATGGAATCAAAAGCAACCCAAAGTATATGAAACTATGGACCTCAATTGGATATCCAAGAACAATCACCTAACCTATGAAGAAGACCCAAAGGGAATTGCAATCAATCTCAAGCAATCTCCAGCAACCCCTTTTACTAAGAAAAGATCAACATAGCTTACCAAGCTCTCAAAAACTCTCACAACAGTATTCAATATCAATAATCAACAATAACTAAGGAATGAAATGGCCTAAGCTAGCTATTTATAGTTTAGGCTAAATTATTACAAAGAAGTCCCAAAAGTGACACTTCCCATTTTACAAAGATAGCCCCTCGATGTCATTCTGTGGTCTACATTCTTAGTCTACGGATCACAAATTCATTTTGCAACTCACAAATGGTGTCCGTCGGTCCTTCTCATACTGTGTCATTCTGCGGTTCCTAACTTAAATTGAGGGGCATAGACTCGCTTTGCGCATCACAAATGGAGCCTTTCAAAACTCTTTTTGCTGCTTCGCCTTTTCATGCAACCTTTCACACTTGGGACCCTCGAGATGGCTCTAGTGCATGCTCACGAGTGCCTATATTCATTTCTAATAATCTTAAGGAAATTAAGATTGCATCAATGTTGGACTTGGCTCTTAAAACCCTTGAAAGGAAGCTCATCGATTATTGACTATATCACAAGAGAAAAGATGACAGGGTGTCCAATTGATACTTAATATGCATTGAAGAGGTACTTGAGATACCGTTATCATGTACCACATGAAAAGGGGTATAGGACCAAAACCACTTCCAAAAGAAGAAGCCAAAGGAAAGGAAGCAAAGTACTTCTTGTGAGATACAACAAGAAGGGGAAATTACCATACCCCTTGAGAGACAAAAGATAGAGAGGAGTAAGGGAGTGCAAAGTGACAACTCACGAGTGGAAAAAAGAGAGGATGTGTGGAGTGATGTGAGGGAGTTGCCACATAATTAAACTAACCTTTCTACTTTTTCATCTTGTTGTGAATAAACTTTTGTAGGTACTCATGAAAATGAAATTCTAAAGGAGTCTTTACGTGAGAACTCTCGTGCTTGGAAGAGAGAATGTAGGCCAAGACCACATTTCCACTAGGTCAAATGAGCTTGCAATTGTGAGATCAAGGTAAAGAAGATTTTTCATATGAACTTCAAGGTACAATGGCTAAACTCAACACTTCTAATTCTTTGATTGGATAAGTTTTTTTATATGAGTGTGAGTGTGAGTGTGAGTGTGAGTGTAAGTGTGAGTGATAGATTGTCTTAGTGTGAGTTTAATAATTTTTTACCATGTAATGATAATGTCATTTTTTAGAGTGTTCCTACACTAGTTGATCCTTTTGATTGACCAAAATGATTCTTCTTGCAAGGTCGATTTGTGTCGACCTAGTGTTGGCACTTGTAGTTTGAATGAACGTGACACCCCACCCTTGTTTGATATATATGAAAATGAGTCTCTTGATCTTTCTTTAGTGTCATTTAATGAGACTCAAGGTGGTAATGGAGGTGTGTGTCATGTAGATAGTCATGAAGACCTTAAATGCTTGAATTCTTCATCATTGATTGATTGCTTTGTCATTAAAGAAAATATCTTATTTGATGATGACATGACTATCGAAGAAGATGTGCATAGTGGCATGTGTTGTGTGGTTAAAATATAGCCACTTTTGGTGGTTACAAGATCTATGGAAGTCCACTATGGGATGATGGCCCTTTTCTTTATGATGAGGATCTTCCCTTGGGGAATGATAGTACACTAATGGGAAAGAAATGTTTTAAAAAATGAGGTGATGCTTGTTCTCAAATTGCTACTTCTTTCTTATGTGTTCCAAACCCTTATAGTATGTTTGCTTGTGTCTTTGAATCTAATAGTGATGCTACATGTGAGACGTCATAGATGAGGTTACTCTAAGTAACGCATTTCTTTATTATTTGTTTGCATATAATGAAGGATATGTTTGTGTTGTTGAGGATATATATATTGATTTGTCACGAGAGAACACATCTCTAGTTGAGCGGGAATTTGACTTGCTTAATTATTTGAGGAATCCAACTAGTGATTACTCTTTATCTAATGATCTTAATTGTGAGCCTTTGTATGATTCTCCACCGATATATGATAATGATATACATGTATGACTCAATTCCATTAACCCCTCAAAATGTGACTCATTCCTTGATGAAAATGCTAGTGAGGTCTCATATTTGTGTGAGGAGGCATATGCATCCCATAAAGTTTTTCTACTTGATTTTACATTAAGAGGCACTTTGCTCTACTACTTGTTTGCTTATGATGACACTCATGCTTGTGTTCGGATGTCTCTTATCGATATGATCTTTGGGATAAACAAGTTCTTAGTGTAGAGAGCTTGTTCTTTATAATAATTGTTGATAATTGATTATATCACAAGTGTGTGCATACTTGGCATGTTAGTAGAGAAGGCTACTCTAACACTAACCCTCATCCTTTGAGGAACTTATTGTTTCTTATCTTCCCTATGGTTTTGCATGGTTTAGATTTGAGGACGAATCCTTTTTAAGAAGGGGAGAATGATACAAGCCGAGCTTCATAAAGAATATGCACATCAAGCCGATCTAGGGATCATGACTTTGGAGGCTTACAAAGTGCTTGGAATGAAGGCATGAAGCTCAACAATATGCTAAAATAGAAGTATAGGCCTCATTTGGAAGAAATATGGAGAAGAAGGCCTTTTAATCTTTTGAGAAGCCTACCAACCAAATAAGACCCTTACTTCATTAAGGGTATATTTGTAATAGCTAGTGTAGTCTTCCTATTCTAGTTAGTATAAATACTACTTTAGTTTATTTCATTAGGGAGATTTTTGATGAATGATATTTTAATACTCTATTGAGAGTTTGAGGGCTTGTTGAAGCTATTGATTGTGCTTGTCACATTGTTGAGAGTATTGGTTGCTTGGGAACTTAGATTCCCTTGAGGTCATCCTAAGAGATTAGATGCTTAGTTGTATGCAATTTGGAGGTCTTAATTAATCTAGAACTTTAGTTGCCAAATTGTGTCTTTTTTTGTGTCAATCTATCTATCATTTACTTTTTTCTGTTAATTTTTTCCCATATATTTTATTGTGTCATGTCTCATACCCCGGCAAGGTACGAGATGACTTAGCTGATCGGACAGAGATCAGATGCCACGTTCACACGTGGTGGTTACATGTCGATTTTGTTGATGCTCTCCCACAGATATACAGATATACAGTTACACAGATTTTATGCATGTTATCATACTTATGTCAGATTATACCCATGTTCATGTTCAGTTTCAGTTCATGTTCCTTTTCTATCATGTGCCTGCTTATTCTTTCAGTTGCTTTACATACATTACAATTCAAATGTACTAACGTCCATTTGCCTAGGCCTGCATTTCATGGTGCATGTACTGAGTTTTATGACGACAGATCTGCTTGCTAGGATTTGCCTCAGTATCAGCTATTGATGAGCTCCATTTCATTCGGGTGTTAGTCACTTATTTTACATGTCATGTTTTACAGTTGAAGTATGCCAGGGCCTTGTCATGGTAAACACTTTTGCAGTCAGACTCATGTTTAAGAGGTTTCATAAACTAGATTAGTTAGAATGTCATGTCAGTATTATCTTTCAGACTTATCATGTTATATTCAGATATTTCTGCTATTACATTTCAGATTATATTTTCAGTATTATGTTTCACATGTTTTAAACCATCATTATTGCATGTTTTGATGCCCATGTTGATTAGCAAGCCATGTGGTTAGCTCGGTCACACGCAGTCAGGCACCGAGTGCTGTGTTTTTGCCCAGACCATGATTCGGGGCATTACACCAAGTTTGGGGCTTGACAACATTAGTAAAAAAATCGTATTCATTCTTTGAAGTATTATGGAAATTGGCAAGTGACATCCTAATGATACTCCAATTGTATTGTTGATGAATAGCATAATTTTAAAAATATCTATGAGTAATATTTTTGAAGGACAATTTTTTAACATTCATTACTATTTTACATAAATTTTTTTGTATAATTTTAATTTATTGATATAAGTCGTAAAACTAGTAATCTTAATAAAAAGATGTACTAGCTATCCTTGTTAAGTGTATTTACACCACAAAAATGCAATGTTCTATAAATCTTATCAACAACTTTTCTCTATTCTATTTTTTTCTCCTTTATTATTTGAAGTCTATCTCCATCCGAAAACACAGTAGTAGTAGGAAAAGAGGAAAGAAGAAAAAAAGGTTCTCTTGTTTGATTATTGGCAGTATCACTGACTCACTGGTCAGTGGAACCTCTTCCGTTTTATGTGGTTCCAAATTTCTCCTCAAAGAACACTTTTGAAAATCACCATAATCTCATACAGAGGGAAAAACTGACCTTCACACAAAAATACTCCAAAAGATTTCTTCACTGTGATTTAACATAAACATTAAAATCAACATCTAGTCTGTAAGAAAGGAAAAGATAAGCGTGGCTCCAAAACTCTCTTCTTTTTATCTCCCAATCCTTCCCACTCTCCACACATTCTCTCCCATTTCCACACGTTTTCTTCCTCTCTCTAAACCATTGACTTTTCTCTCTCTCTCTCTCTAGCTATACACACACTCTAGATAATTTCACTGTGCGATTGCGTGTGTAGGGAGAGTTCTGATCGGGTTAGATGGCGGTGAACTCGGTGGCAAACGTTCCGCAGTTACTCTACGTGAACGGGCAGTCACCGAAGATTCTTAAAGATGGCGTGCTTGTTGATTTCGTTGGTTTGTACTGTAAATCCAGCAAGCGCCTTCGTCGAAGGATTGGTTATGCGACAGCTAATAGGAGAAGCTTGATAAACAACAAGTGGAATGCAATTAATGCTGTTCTTGACCTTGAACGTGTTTCCACTAATGCGTCTCAGCAATCCTCTGATATAGTGCCTAAGGTGTGTTTCCTCTTGTATTTGTTAATATGTTATGTTGAATTCTGTACAAATTAGTTTCAATATTTAGCATATACGTGAAGAAACATATATCTTTCATTATATATCAAGTATGCTCTATTTAGGAAGATGTTGATAGGTTGGAAAACTTTTCCTTAACAAAAACCTTGGCCTTTTATTAGTTTGAAGGGAGATTCCTTTTTTTTTGTACTACGACTAGTATGGAGTAGGTCCAGTGTTAATCTCGATGTATTAAATTGATTATGGACAGAGTCCTTTCATATGAGATTGGAAGAGAACTCAAATATGGAGCATCTTTTCGGAAAATTACTTCTTCTATAAAAGGGCAGCCCGGTGCACTCCCGCTATTCGGTCCGAGAAGGGCCGGACCACAAGCATCTTTCCGGAAAATTACTTCTACTCCTTGGAATATGTGGTCTGCTCACTTTCCATGTGCTAAAATGCATAAGGTTTTTAGGTGCAAAAGTTCATTGAGTTTTTTTGGTTGAATTATAAAAAGGTGTTATCATCGGCTTGCTTATTTCCCCCAGGCTGTTGTTTACTTACCATATCATCAGTACATTGCAGCTCTTGACTTTCTAAATATTGGATATACAGATTCCATGTGATATCTGAGGAGTTTGTTCAAGTCTTGCAAATGGTTGATAGGTAGTTGGTCTTGATCAGCTTCATTGGGCTTTTCTTCATGGGTAACATCCCAAGTTGACAGTCGTTTATTGTTGAATTTGTTCTTGAAAGTAGGATTGGTGAATACTCCTGTGTGCTCTATGAATGAAAATGTGATGGTTTTCCATGCTAATAACTTTGCTTTCACTTAGCGCCATTAAGTTAAAAAGTTAGAATACTTGAAACCAATTATTAAAAAAAAGTTTGAATACTTAAATATGTGAAAGTATTTTTTTTAAAATTTGTATTTTTGATAAGCATGAAAGAAATAGGATTCTGATGGGTATGGTATTCCTTGAACTTTTATTTAGGACAAGGTCGCTGGGTGGGTCCCAGTGAGCTTTTCTTTTGACTAGCAGTGTGCGTGCTGCTTGATATGTTTCACAGCTGGTATTTTATGTTTGAAGAGGAGTTGAATTTACTGATCAAGTTTGAAGTTGAATCTATGATAAGCTATGATTCTAAATCATAGTAGTTTATTGATGTTAAAAGATTGCTTTTACACCAGAATTTAGTCAATTTATCTTTTCGTCACCCTTTGAGGTACTCCTTTTGATACGCCTTTTCTCATTATGATGTGCTTAATTTCTTAAGGTTATAATTTTCTGTTTCCTAGTAGTATTTTCTGTGAGTGAGTAGACGTTTCCACATCGTCATTCCACTTCTGATGGAATATTGACTTTTTCTTAAACTTTCAAGCTACCAAAAGATACAAGGAAGGTAAATTTTTTAAAATGATTCCTCTTTCACATTCTTAAATATTTTTACAAAGTGACATGTGGATCCATATCATGTGGTTTGATAGGTCATGTGGCCCATATGTCCTCCTTATTGAACACTAAACAGCTATATTTCAATTTTCAAACTTAAATTCGGACATTCAAGTTGAATTGGAAAAAGTCTTAAAGACAGAGGCATGTTTGATTCCAAAAAACTAATCAGAGAAAAAATCAAAGTGGACAAATGCTTTTATGTGGTATATTAAGTTATATCTGGATCAAGCTTTTGGCATAGCATCTTCTGAAATACTCCTCTCCGGGGCTATACTATCTCTTTTCTCTTTGTGTCGCTGTCAATTTAACACAAGTAGATGTATTGCATTGTGATAACTTCGCCTCTGATCCCCCTTGTTTTACTAGGCATTTTGCCTTCTTTTTGACCTTTATCCAAGCCAATTCACCGGAGAACTGATCAAAAGACTACTATCCTCTTGCAATATCTTTTCCACTATGTTTTCTTTGAAATACTGCTAATGAAATGAGTGATACAAGATACTTATTGGAGTTTGCACCTTTTGTAAAATTTCAAAGCTTTTATTTGATTTGTATAAATAATTCTAATGGAAGATAAAATAGCATTTCCATGACATTTCATGGTCAATTGGATGGAAAGATAATCACGCGCGGGGGTGGGGGGCTAAGTTGCTGTTAAAATTGAAGCAAATCACTTACCTGATAAAAATGTCTGGTGTCACTTATGTGGCTATGAGACATATTGCTGATTGAGACATAAGTCAGAAGTTAATAAACACTGCTGTTTTCTTATGATGCAGCTGCTCATATGTGTGCACAATTTTGTTGTGAAGTGATAAATCTGATGCTTTTTTCAATATAACTATCCAATAACATTTGTGAAAATTTCTTTATTCTCAATTATGCATAGTTAGTTATCCACCTGGAAATAATGAAAGCTTCTGTAAATGCCATATTTGGTTTTGGGGCTGAAAAATCTGAAGTGTCAGATATGGGACTGTCTTCAGCCACTGCACAGCTATTACAACTTTTTTCTCTTTTACCTGTAAGGATATTTCTAGTAATTATCCTTCTTTATCACCACTTAATGTTGCAAGGATAGATCTTCCCCGGAATAGTATTTGTTTTTGAGATTTTTATCTTCTATATCACTTGGCCCAAGCTAATAACCAAAATGAGCCCATTTTTAGACCTTACCCTATTTGGCCCATTTTGTATACAATTTGAAACATATAGGAAAATTGATACACAAGAATGGGGCAGAGTGCCGACTAGTCAAGAATGCTCATGTTCAGAAGATGAAACTAGCGGAGATGAGGATGCTCAGATGGATGTGTGAGCGTATTAGGAGAAATAAGATTAGGAATAAAGTTATACATGACAAGTCGGGAGGCCTCCGTGGCGGACAAGACCAGGGAAGCGAGGCTGAGATGGTTGGGGCATGTGAAGAGGAGGAGCACAGATGTACCCGTAAGGAGGTGTGGTGGGTTGGCAGATTTTAGGGGACGTAGAGGTAGGCCGAAGAAGAACTGGGGGAGGTGATTAGACAGGACATGACACGACACATTTTCAGCTTATTGAGGACATGACCCTAGATAGAAAGGTTTGGAGGTCAAAGATTAGGATAGAAGGGTAGTAGGTAGTTGAATGTTGTTGTACTTTAGTAGTATTAGTTAGTAGTCGCATAGTATCTTACTCTTCAAGTTTTACTATTACATGTTGCTTCCTTTGCTTTGTTCATCTTACTAGTTTGTTGTTGTTATTTTCTTTTCAATCCTGCTTTGATTTCACTCCTTTTGAGCCGAGGGTGTATCGGGAACAACCTCTTACCTCACAATGGTAGGGGGGTAAGGTTTGCGTGCATCCTACCCTCTGACCCTAGGTATATTGTTGTTGTTGTTATAGGAAAATGCAATAATTCCTTAGTTGTGACTTTGATTTCCATTTGTTGATGCTTAGAAATAGATTGAGAGTGATATTCATGTTTATTATACATATTTAAACATTGTTGGGTGTATTAAAGTGAAAAATCAAAAACTCTATTGTTGGGTTTTTTAAAATCTTGAAAATTTACAAATAGGTTTTGTGATTTATTGACATTTTTGACAAATTAATGATTGAGGTTTGTTGGGGGTGTCATTTTAAAGTTGTGGCTAAAATTTGAAGCTATGCAATAAATATTTGAGCTATTTGGTGATGTTTTTGACCCATTTCGTACGGAGTTTCGTTGGTTGAAGTTCGACGGAGACGAGATCCTTATAATAATGTATAATTTTATATAATAGTGTAGAAGTGTGTATAAACTCCTCTTATACAATTTTATACAAGGTTGATACCTAACATACTATAAGTGTATAATATTGTGTACCGGGTATGTAAACACTTACGCGAAAAAGAAAGTTTGCTATGCGGGTGTAAACTCAAAATATGGCTATGTCGGTTCTTTCAAAAATTCCCTTTGTTTATTTACTTCAAGAAAGTTATGCTTTTGTAAAATTAAACACCATCCCTTTCAAGGTTTTTGAGCTTGGAGATGGTATTCTTGGAGTATTGTTTTTTTTCCGGTGTTATCGTATAACTTTTTATCTGGGTTGTTTGGGTGTAATCTGGAGCATGATTTCAGCTTGTATTTTCTGTATTGTTTGGACTGAAAGGAATCACAGGTGCGTTGATGGAATATTAGCTTTCTGGACTTCATTAGCTCCCTAGTAGTCTAGGCATATGTATCGGAGCTGATCCTTTTTTGCGGTCCTCATCCTTTGTAACACATGCATCTTCTTGATGCCACTAATGAAACTATTACTTACATTTTCCATATCCATGTTAAATTATTCCACGTGGTTAGCTTATCTATTGTGGTTTTACCTTTTCAGGTTGTCGACTTGGATGATATATTATCTGAAAGAGGTGCATGTGGGGTTGGTTTTATCGCAAATTTGGACAATAAAGCGTCACATGGGATTGTCAAGGATGCTCTTGTAGCTCTTGGCTGCATGGAACATCGTGGAGGTTGTGGAGCTGACAATGATTCTGGTGATGGTTCTGGATTGATGACTTCGATTCCTTGGGATCTTTTCAATGATTGGGCTGAGAAAGAAGGGATTGCAGTCTTTGACAAGCTTCATACCGGCGTTGGAATGATTTTTCTTCCCAAGGACTGTAACCAGATGAATGAAGCCAAGAAAGGTAAGTCTTTAAAATATAACTTAAGAGGATCTGCTAACACATACTTCCCCACAACATAGTAACCTATACTCATTACTTGGTTATTGAAAATTCTTGCTATATCAATATAGAGCCTCTTTCTCTTTTTATCCATGATTAACTTTCTCAGTTTGTGTCTTTGCCTCCTTTTGACAATGGCAACTCGTGAAAACTCGGAGTGGTGGGGGATTGGGGGAGTGGAGGGTTATGTTGCTGTATACATCTTTTATATTGATATTTCCTATTTCCTTATTAAACAATGAAAATGGTGAAAAGATCAAGGATGGGTTAGAATGCAGAACAATGATAACAACAAATACACCTTAATGCTAAACTGGATTGTGCTCTATGAATCCTTAATATCTATTTTGCTACATCAAAAACATGCCATTCCAATATTCAATAGTTTGTTTTCTTAGGAAAAATTAATGGTTATCTACCACTAGAAGTCTTCAAATTCTCAAGCTTATCTCATGTGGGATAAATTGACATAATATGCAATATTCAAAAGCCAGAGATTCTCTACATGAATACAGAAAAAACAGATAAATTATGATATTAAAATCCGAACTCCTCTATGTTGATTGAAATTCCTATAATATATTTTTAGCTTGTCAGGTAAGGCTGCGTACAATAGACCCTTGTGGTCCGGCCCTTCCCCGGACCTTGTGCATAGCGGGAGCTTAGTGCTCCGGGCTGCCCTTTTTGTGTGTTCAAAAGTTCTCTTTTAGGATTACCAGTCTCAAGTTATTATCTGGTTCACTGCATAAAAGAGAGCAAAGATGATGGATGGAACTAGAATATGCAGTTTTGAATATCGATTCAATTCTTTTTCTGCAATGTGTTGAAGACTGCAAGTATTACTTTAAATTACTTATGCGTTTGAGGTATCTCGAGATTGCACATGTTTTACCATTGATAGTTTTGTGGCTCTCAAAACTGTTGTCTGAGGTATCTCAAGATTGCCCAAGTTATTGATATTTTTGTGGCTCTCAAAATTGTATATTTTTCTGGTAGTTTCCTATAAGCTTTCTGCACCCATACCTCGTACTTGTTTTACCTCTTATGAGGTCCTCTCTTGAAGGAATATGGTTGTTGTACTTTTTCTAATTTGTTTAATATATCTGTAGTTATTTCCAATATCTTTAACAACGAGGGTCTTGAGGTGCTTGGATGGAGGTCGGTTCCAGTAGATTCTTCTGTAGTTGGATATTATGCAAAAGAGACTATGCCCAACATACAACAGATTTTTGTTCGAGTTGTTAAAGAGGAAAATGTTGATGACATTGAAAGAGAACTCTATATCTGTAGAAAACTCATAGAGAGGGCTGTGAACGCAGAGATTTGGGGAAATGAACTTTATTTCTGTTCATTGTCCAATCAAACCATAGTTTACAAGGGAATGCTTCGTTCTGAAGTCCTTGGGAGGTTCTATTATGACTTACAAAGTGAGCTCTATACATCTCCTCTTGCTATTTATCATCGTAGATACAGTACAAACACCAGTCCTAGGTGGCCTCTTGCTCAACCAATGAGGTTTCTGGGTCATAATGGAGAGATCAATACTATACAGGTAATTATAGGTGTCAGTAACATTTTCTTTGGGTTGCTGACTACTTATATTTATATGATATTTTGATATCCACAACCATATGCAGGGAAACTTGAATTGGATGCAATCCAGAGAGGCCTCACTGAAATCAACTGTTTGGCGTGACCGTGAGGATGAAATCCGTCCTTTTGGCAACCCAAAGGCATCTGATTCTGCAAATTTAGATAGTACTGCTGAAGTATGGATCATGTTTTTCTTTGGCATCTTTAGTTATCAAGTCTTAGTTATTATTGAAGGCATAGTACTAGTTTTTTTCTCACCACTAGGAACTGTTTGACCTTTAATGTTCATTAAGATGGTTTCCTTAGGAAAGAAAATCTTACTGTTTTTGGTTACTGGTACTTGTGTTGACTATCATAACATCTCTAATAACATCTTATGCTACTTATCATTTAATCGTCACAGATGTTATAACTTGTTTCATGTAGATTTTTAAACATGAGCTGTTTGTTGTTAGTCCTTTTTCCTTGCTGCTTTGTTTTCACTCTTTCATTGATATACAAATAGATTTTTTCATCATCTAACCCTGTTTTGGGATCAGTTACTCATAAGAAGTGGCCGGGCTCCCGAGGAAGCACTGATGATTCTTGTCCCAGAAGCATATCAGAATCATCCAACATTGACAATTAAATATCCAGAGGTATTCCATGTTGGCATTTAATCTGAATTAGATTCTCGTCAAGTTCTGTGCATACAAATATTAGATGGGCTCTTGTGGTGGGCAATCTTGTTGTATATGCTAATACAGTTTTCAAATTCGTACTCAGATAGTTTCTCTTTGTTGCTTTGTCAAAATTTAATTTCTGTTGATGTTTCCTTTACCATGTTTTTTATATTTTGAATTGTAACTAAATAACTAATATATGTAATGCATGAGATGATTATTAGAATGTTACCTTTAAAAATCACTTTTTCATGACTGAATAATTTGATCATTGTAGGTTCTTGATTTTTATAATTACTACAAGGGTCAGATGGAAGCTTGGGATGGGCCAGCCTTACTCCTATTCAGGTGATCTTCTGAATGCCAGCTCTATTTCAACTAGATTTGTTTTCTAGATGCAGTGCTGTAATATTATCTCATAGGATTATGTACTCAACTAGTGATAAGTATTTTATTAATCTTTATAAAAACAAAACAAAACAAAACTGAGTCTCAAGGGGTTGGCCTAGTGGTTGAGGCATGGCAGTAACAACCTGGGGATACTTCTTCCAAATTCTTGGCACAATGCTTGGTGTGGCCTTATCTCCTCCAGCCTTGGTGGGCAGGATTATCTTTACAATCTGTGCTTGTCGGCTAGGTAGGTTTGGACTGTAGATTAGTCAAGGTAACATGCACATTGGAGTCCAGACACAACCGATAGAAAAACAAAATTAATGTGAACTCTCTTATCCATTTAGTGTGTTTACTGTTGATCGTGCAAAGGCTTAAGGTATGAGAAGTTTCTGCGTTTGTGTACTGTGCATTTTCTTGACTGTCTATAAATGGCAAGCTTGCAATCTTGTGCAAAATTAATGGCTAGCTTGCAATCTAGATATGTTTTTTTGGAAACTTGTGCTTCACCTTCTAACAATGTAAATATTTGTATAAGATAGTCAGTGTTGTCAAAGGCGCGCTTAAGCCCTAAAGCGAGATGATTTGGTATCCGTGTTAGTCATGCCTATTACCAATTCTTCATCCTGTATTGCGGTCCTGCATAACAACAAAGTTATTGAAAAAATTTACTTAACAATTAATTGATTGAGATACTAATAGATATAAGAGATCGACAAAATAACAAGAAACATAAAGAACTACAATTTAAAGTCAAAGAGAATAGTGGGGTAGCTTTACCTATTCTAGTTGCCATGGTGTAGGATCTATCAGCCAATGTGACGGTTAGAAGGGATATCGGAAAAGAAACAGTACAGAAAATACATTTTTATATGGATCTTTCTTTTATTGTTGGATATTTTTGTTTAACTTCCTTCATTCCAATCAAAATATAATTTGGATTTGACAATTTTGGTCAAAAGAAAGTGAGGCTACTTAATTTGAGAATAGCATGGTCTCATTAGATAAGAGAATCGGGATTGAGAAAAAGTAGTGCATAAAAGACATTTCCACTTGGTTCTTTCTTTCATCGTCCGATATTTTTCTAGAGCTTTCTTTATTTCCAATTAAAATGTCATTTGGATTTGAGAGTTTTGGTCACAAGAAAGTGAGAGCTGATGGTTTGAGGAATAGAATGGTCTCTTAAGAAATAAGAAAAACCGGAGAGAGAATGAGAGATTGTGTGAAGACGAACGTCTTAAACCTGGTTCCTCTTTTATAATTATCAATATATACAATTATATTTCTCAATGTGGCAGTCATTTACACTTTGCTATAACTACGGACCTATCTAACAGCTATTTTTTAAAGTTTCCCTTTCACAAAGAAAACTGGAGTTCATATCCTAAAATTGTGAAGTCAAGCATGGAATGGTCTTTTAGTAAGACAAGATGTCATTCTGTTTTCCACCTCTCTTGATCTTTTGTTTCAAACACTTCTATGTGGCTGAGATCTACTTGCGCTGGATAGATTTGAGGGATCATCATTCCTTACCGATGTGAAATATGAAGTTCCTCTTGTTACCCATGTGATCCCGTTCATTAGATTTGAAATGGTTAGTGATGTCACCATTGTTTGATTCAATACATTAGGCCTTCTTATTCCTGTTAGCGATTTGCTCTTCACCATTTTGTGCTTCATTTTGATTTAGCTCTGTCCGTATAGATTCTGGAAAGCAAATGTTCTGTTTGGTGATGTATCGGTCTCCTTGGAAACATATTTTCAATTAGAAGTAAGAAACTGACTTATCCCCGAAAAACGAGAAATAGATGTATGATAACTGTGATAGAGGCATAGTAATTTTTGTTGCGTTAAGAAATTTTGATATAGAGTTGTTGGGTGTGCTTGTGGAATGAAGAAACTAAGACTGCCTGATGTATAATACATCTAAGAAATCGTTATATTTTCAAACTGTTGTCTAAACTATTTACTGTTAGTGTCCTACTTATTTTTGGTCTTGTTCCTTCCATTTCCACAGCGATGGGAAAACAGTTGGTGCTTGTCTTGATCGTAATGGACTTCGTCCTGCTAGATATTGGCGGACCAAAGACAACGTTGTCTATGTTGCATCTGAGGTGTGTAAGTTTTGTTCATTTTTCAAAAGCCTAATTCTGATTTCAAATGTTGCAGAAGCCATAGACTATGTTTCGTCTCCGAAATATGTTTCTCCTAACCCTTTCTAAAATAAATCAAGCAGAACAGTCACACCTTTTTCCTATTTGTGTTCTTCAAATGTAATCAATTTATTATTAATGGAGTTGCGTTTGATGATTCTGTTGTCTTAACCACTGGATATTAATTACACTGAGTGTTTTTTCTTTTGGTTAGGTTGGTGTGATACCCATGGATGAATCAAAGGTAACAATGAAAGGACGTTTAGGTCCTGGTATGATGATAAGTGTTGATCTTTCAAGTGGTCAGGTTTGTTAGAGATTTAATATTTAATTGCATGGCATTTTGTAATATATAGAATGTTACCATTGTCAAAAAAAATTGCATGGCATTTTAATACACTTCAATTATGCATGGATAATCATGGAATTGCTTAAAACATATTATTACTGCTACAACTACCACTACTACGACTACTACTAAGAGTACTAGTATTTTATTATTATTATTATTATTATTAGTAGTTGTAGTAGTACTTTTTTTTAATTATTATTGTTATTGTTATTATTATTAATAATAAGTAATGTTTGTTCATATCCTTCATCAGCCTATCATTCCCTTCCAGGTCCAAAGGCTCTTTATGGACATAACTTATTTGTTTTAATTTGGTTGTTGATTAATAAAGGTATTCGAGAATACAGAAGTCAAAAAGCGAGTTGCACTGTCCAATCCATATGGGGAGTGGGTCAAAGAAAATTTGCGATCTTTGAAGCCTGTGAACTTTCTTTCGACAACAGTAATGGATGGTGAAACAATACTAAGACGCCAGCAGTAAGACTTTGGAACTTCACTTTGTACATAATTTTTTTTACTTTTGTAGTTCATGTACTTCAGATGGAATCCTATTCTCTGCAACAGATGATATAAGATTTGTGATTGTGTCCTCTGCCCCTACTGCTATAATCACATTTGTCCTGCCTTTTAGTCAAGACCTAGTAAGATGTTAATGGTGATTATATATATCATGGATAATTTATTTGTTCTATTGCGTGTCTCCTGGAGTTTCTATCTGCTTATTTGTAGTTACGCTCTCTTTAATTAGTATGATTTCTTTTAGGATTTGCTTCAAGTAACATTCAGTAGTGTGAAAAGGACAACTGCAATTCCTATGCTCTAAGCATTAACAAGTGCTTCTAAGGAGGTTTGGACTACATCACATGCATTTCAGTTAAGCAGTGATTTTGCTGTGTGAAAAGACAGGCAACGATATAGCTTGAACTTGGTACTTTTGTCACGGTGAAGATTATGGTCTTATTAATGCAACATCATCGTCAATCTCCTCGTTCTAATAATATTACTTCTGAACACAACTCTTTAATGCCCGCCTTGTATCCTGGGCTCAATGGCCCCCTTTCGATTCTTTATGTGCTTATATTGAGCTTTACCTACCCTTGCTTCTGTCTATCTAGAGTCACGACTTGCGGGTCTGAAACTTCATACGTTTAATCCAATTCGTAGTCTTGTAAGATCTAATGACTCGTCTGAGTTCTCTCGTCTAGCCATAACTAGGCCCTTCATAAGCCAATTACCGATTACTCAATCGATTTACCTTCATATCTCAATTCTGAGTAACTTGGGGCTATGTCTTTTGCCTTGATTTACCCCTTACACTAGCTTCCTGAGTATTGAATGCCCAGTTATGTTTGCCAACAATTGGCGTCTCTAGCCAGGAAGTCCTTACTCTCTCTTCTCTACCGTTGTATCTACACATTATTCTAGAGTCATTACATGTCTGTAGAGTCTGAGTAAAAATTATCTCTTCCGCTTCTAACCTTCTGTCGCAATCCTTCTGCCTTTCTATCAATAAGCAACACACATTACTGCCTCGATACTTTACCATACCATCTCCCTCTCTTAGGAGGATGACTAACACCTTATGCTTTAGGATTCCGCTCCGATACTTTGTTCCTCGAATGCTTAAGTGGAATGAGATCTTATCTAAAGATGAATGGCACTTTGATGCCATTACCCAACCAAAACTAGAGCCAAAAAGCTCCAATATTGAACAAGTAATTCAATATCCAGATGGATCTATTGACTTAAAATTCTTAAGATCCAAATCTAGGTCAGAATCTTCCTCGAGAAGATAAAAAAAAGGAGATACTAGACTTCTATGAGGGGCTTTACTTTGAGCATGAGTACTGCCAGCTTTGAAGTAATATCCACTATAACAGAGGATGAAAGTCACAGCTTAGAGGAAGAAGCAACTAAGGCATGTACACTAGTCAAAGCACCTGGACCTGATGGATACATAATGACCTATCAGAGGGCGTGGAAGTCCATAAAATTGACAATATGGGGACTTTATCATATTATCCCGAATACTGTTGGATGGTGATAACATTCAGTATTTTCTTCATTACTCTGATTCCTAAGAGAAAAGGTGCCATGGAACACAAAGACTATAGGACAATTAGTCTTATTGGAAGTATATGTACAAAATAGTAGCCAAAAATTTCGGGCTGACAGGCTCAAATCAGTGTGGGGAAGCTAGTGTCAAATCTAACAAATGCCTTCATAAAGGATAGACAGATCATTGTCGCCTCTTTGATAGCTAATGAAGTCCTGGATTGGAGACTGAAAAGGGTGGAGTAGGAATTGATTGCAAATTGGATTTAGAGAAAGCATTTGATCAACTTAACTGCTCCTATCTTATCTCAGTGCTAAGGCAAATGGGGTTTGGTAATAAATGGATCGATTTTAACATTTCAACAGTCAAGTACTCTGTCCTAGTCAACAAAAGCGCATTTGGCTTCTTCCCCTCAGACTCTTAAAGTGAGGAGATTTTCTCTCTCCCTTCTTTTTCTTTCTAGCTATAGAAGGACCAAGTTAGACACAACAAAACAATTGCAACAGAATAGAGGCATTGATGTCAGTGTTAGGAACACATTCAACATCTTCCACCTACTGTATGCTAATGACACCTTGATCTTCTATGATTCAAATAGAGATCATGTGCTCAACCTAAATCTAGCACTTCTTATCTTTGAAGCTCTTTCAAGTTTACATATTAATATGCTAAAAAGTGTGATTTATCCGGTCCATGAAGTGCAAAACCTAGAGGAGTTAGCAGGAATCTTGGGATGCAGCTTGCACATTTCCGACCACCTATTTTGGCCTTCTGCTGGGTGCAAAATACAAGTCCACTGCAGTATGGAATGGAGTTATTGAGATATTTGAGAAGAGGTTAGCTTCATAGGTAATGCAATACCTCTCCATGGGAGGCAGACTCACTTTAATTAGTAGTGTTCTGGATATCATTCCTACTTACAACATATCACAATACCATCTGCCAAGGAAAGTGCTAAATCAGCTGAATAGAATAAGGAATTTTCTAAGTCGTGGAAACAACCTCTTGCAGAAATGCAAAGTGAGGTTTCGTACAATAGATCCTTGTGGTCCGGACCTTATCCGGACCCAACGCATAGCGGAAGCTTCGTGCACCGGGCTGCCCTTTTTTAGAATAAAGAATTTTCTATGGAAAGGGAATAATAGTGAGCATGAGTTCCATCTGGTAAAGTGGCAAAAGATTATTATGCCAAAGCACCAAGGTCGTGTGGGAATCAAAGATTTGGCAGCCCATAACAAGTGCATTTTGATGAAACGACTTTGGAGATATACACGAAGAGCAACCTCTGTGGAAGAGGGTGGTTAATGCTAAACATGGCTCTCAAGGAAGCTGGTGCACCAAACTAACCAGTGCACCACATGGGGTGGGAGTTTGGAAGCATATATGCAGTCTACATTACACTGAGAAGAATCTTCAGGACTGGGAGGTTGATGATCTAGTCAGACTTTTAGTCATACTGAATGACATTCTACTAAATGAGCACAAAGTCCAAATGGGGAGGTGCAGGTGATGGTAGATATTCGGTTAAGGTGGAATACAAGTTGATAAAGGAAAGCAATGGAACTACTGATCTGTCCTTGGAAACTAATCTGAAAAACCAAGCTGCCACCCAAGATCTGTTTTAGCCGGACTATCTTTATGAGGCATGCTTGACCCAGGACAACCTTACAAAAAGGATGTTTCATTTTTTCTTGAATTTGAGGGTTTCTCGTGAATTTTCCAACATGTTTTGCGGGTTTGCTAGCGCTTTTCACAAAAGTCACACAAGTGTTTCTTCTTCTTGTCAGCATCTCCTTTTGCAACCACCAATGAAGAAGAATCTGGATTAGGATATGATTTGAACTTACCATTCCTCCCGGAGAAGAAACATGACATTCCTCCTAGTTTCTTTTCTTCTTATTTCTAATAATGTCTCATGCAAAGAAGGCAAGGTTTTCCCCTTAGGATCCGAGATCTTACCTCATTAACTGCTAGGAATAGATAAACTCTCAGTTTGTTGTTTTCTCATTGCTTTCAAACTATCGGTCGGACACTCCTACTCATCATTGTAGCATTGATCTAACTCTTGGCATAATGAAACTATTTCATAGTAAAAGATGGTCATATCTCTCTCCATGCCTGCCTTACAAAAATAAATTATTAATTCAAAAACTTGAGGAACATTTTCTATATTAGAGTAGGTTTCTTTAACAACCTCCCGTACATCCCTAATAGCGGGAAAAACTAAATACGGTTTACCGTTTGCTGGTTCCATAGAGTTTAGAAGCCAGACAATCACCAATGAGTTCTTGGACCTCTAGGCATCATCTTTCGATCTCCAGCTTCAGGTCTCCTGATTTCACTAATCAAGTTCCTAAGCTCTCCTCGACCATCAATTGCTAACCGGACAGATTGTGCCCACTCCAGTTAATTTTCCCATTCAACCTATGTGACGTTAGTTGAAAGGATAAATGAGATGAATCGATGCTTTGATTCATGGTAGTCTTGTTTGGGATTGTACGACAGGATTCTCAGCTTCTGTTGTTGTCGTTGGGGTTCTTTGCCTAGCGAAGGCTATTTTAGCCATGACCATATGAAAAAAGGCTAATGCTCTCATACCATGAGAGTTTTGGTATCGAAATAGAATGTTCTATTCATTCAAAGGGCATACAATTTATAGAAGAAAACAAATCAATGAAGAAAAGAATCCCTTTTATTCTAGATAGTCTAGAAATAAGGGATAACAGATAAGAATCGGGTTACTTGAATGCAAACAAGAAATAATGCGGAAGCGAAAATGCGAAAATGCGAAAATGCGAAAATGCGAAAATGCGAAAATGCGAAAATACGAAAATTAAAGACGGAATTTAAAAATATGTGAAATTCGAGAATAAAATCCCCAAAATTCAAGATTAAGTGCTAAGAACCCTAATTGATCTTAGTATTCAAAAGTAGCGGACTAAAACTAATTATGATACTAATATAGTCAATTCAAGAACTTAGATCAAAAGGTGACCTAGACCCATATTTCGAAGAAATTAGAGATAAAATATTAGTATAACTCCTTTAATTTACTAATAAAAACCAAAGATATCAAGTTAAGAGTTAATCTTACCTCCTAAAGAATGCTTCTTGTAGGGTTGCAAGATAAATCCATAGTCAGCACACACAAATGTGTAAAGAAGAGAAACTCTCAAATAATAATAATGTTGTCTAATGAAAAATAACAAAATGCACCCTATATATAGGGTAAACTTATCCCGAGTAGCATGGGGTTAGAATCAACTTTTATGGAAATAATCAAATACTAAAACCTAACTAGGAAACCTTTAAACTAGGAAGCTTTAAACTAGGAAAACATGTAAAATAATTCCCAAAACTAATTAACAAAGAACAAGGAAAAAGTAACAATTTTGCACCTAAAATAGACGCCCATTTCCTGCACTTTTTGGGCGTGAATATCGGCCCCTTTTTGGGTCCAACTGCACGTGTAAAACAGCCCTTGTTGGGCTTGCACTTTCAGCACTTTGGCATGCAAATAAGCCCATTGTTGGGTACTCTTTTGGGCTTCTCTTGGGCTCCATGTGGGCCCCTTCTCTTGGGCTCCATGTGGCCCCAATCTTCCTCCTTATGGACTTGGACCATAAAATATGTGTAGCACTTATCCTACTCTTCGATACAATTCTTGGATTCTTTTTCCACAATAAGCATCTTCTTGATTTTCCATTGAAGCCTGTCAACCTTTAATTGAAGTATGCCACCGTGGATGCTATCAATAATTCTATTATAAATCTAATCCCTAAAATCTGAAACTTTCCGAACTTATCTGATCTGACTTGATCCCAGGTGTTCAGAATCTGATAATACAAATCAACTGCTTCCTTTGAGAATCCTCAAAGTTTGCATTGTTGTTTGAACATTAGAGACAAAGGAAGGAATACTTCCCTATCATTTGGTCACCACTTGCCATGCTTTTTGTTACAGTTATGCGATGAGAATAATAACTTCTCATTGCACATGGAGATTTGGTCCTATATTTTGCACAAATTAAGGTTACTATGAATTTTATCTGTAAGGTAATGAAGCTTGAGAAGATGATTCTCATAGCTTGCATCTGAATTTGTCTGCTTAATTTGTTGATGCTTATGGTGATGTATAGAACTTGTTGCGCTTTTCTTCCCTATGCTTATTCTAAGTGCTAGTTCTTTTGACGAATTAGTTATATAAGTTATTGTTAATTTTAAGTGTTTTGATATTTATTTTGTGGTAGTTACTGTTAAGAAGGCTTGTCATGCTTTCTATAATATTTTCCCTTGGCTTCTTCACTTTTGTTATTTTCTTTTTCAAACTTCTTTTTCGAACTGCTTTGAACTGTTTTTCCTTGAGCCAAGGGTCTATCAGAAACAACCTCTCTACCTCCAAGGTAGGGGTAAGGTCTACGTACACTCTCCCCTCCCCAGACCCCACTCTGTGGGATTACACTTGGTATGTTGTTGTTGTAATCATTATTAATTTTATGCTATCATTTCCTTTCCATAAAACAGGGCATATGGCTATTCTAGTGAGGATGTTCAAATGGTTATTGAAAGTATGGCTGCACAAGGGAAGGAGCCTACATTTTGCATGGGAGACGATATTCCCTTGGCTGTATTATCTCAAAAGCCGCATATGCTATATGATTATTTCAAGCAACGGTTTGCTCAGGTGGGCAGTGTTGTTATCTGTAGTCCTTGCCTTTAGATATGTCGTAGTCTTGCTTCCGACGTTTATTACGTAGCTTCGTAGGATGTCAAACTTGAGTCTCTCTTTCTGAATGAGTCTTTTTGATTATATGTATGCTTGTCTTTCTGAACAAGTCTTGTGATATGGAAATTGGCTGATTTTGCTCACTTGATATTGGGCTGAAAGGTATTTATGGAGTCACCGGTCTAATTTGGTGTATGTACATCTATGTCAGGTTACAAATCCAGCTATTGATCCTCTTAGAGAAGGATTAGTCATGTCCCTTGAGGTCAATCTTGGCAAGCGTAGAAATATACTAGAGGTTGGACCTGAAAATGCTTCTCTGGTTGGTCAACTCATCTACTTCCTTTCAGCTTTTGATAATCTGTAGTTTTAAAGATTTTCCTGATCTTTTGTTTTGTAGATATATTATGTATGATTTGTGGTTTTCTATTGTTTACAATTTGTGTTTTTGGTCAGGTTATTTTGCCCAGTCCTGTACTCAATGATGGAGAGCTTGAATCTCTTTTGAAAGATTCACACTTGAAACCTCATGTTTTGCCAACATTTTTTGAAGTTGGGAAAGGAGTTGATGGGTCCTTGAAAAGGTCATTGTATAAACTATGTGAAGCAGCTGATGAAGCTGTCAGAAATGGTTCTCAATTGCTTGTTCTCTCTGATAGGTCTGATGAATTGGTAAGCTCTATTTTGGCAATTTTCGTGCTACTATCTGTATTTTAGTTTCTTTGGTGGTGGCATTGCGTGCATAGTTTATTGACATTATGGTCAGGTGCTGTTTTCTCCAATTATATGCAAGTGTCCGTTTTCAATTTTGAACTATTTTTAGTTTACCCCTTGAGTAACAATACTTATTTCAAGGAATATTCGAACTGTTGGTCATCATCTTTTTCTATTTTTTCTTTTCTGTTTCTTCATATCTTTGAAGTCTGGTTCTTTATTATTTCCTCTCTGATGTGGTTCTTTCAAAAGTTCAACTTTCTGCTATAGCAGTCGGTCATTCGGATCTGTTAATATATTTTTCCCCCTTAATTCTTCCTTGATAAGAACTTTAATGCTCTTATTGTAGTTAACAAGTGTAATAAACTTAATTCCTTGCTGCCTCCAGGAAGCTACTCGGCCTGCGATTCCAATACTTCTTGCTGTAGGTGCCGTTCACCAGCATCTGATTCAAAATGGCCTTAGAATGTCAGCTTCAATTGTTGCTGATACTGCCCAGTGCTTCAGTACTCATCAGTTCGCTTGCTTGATCGGATATGGTGCAAGGTTATTTCCAGGACATAAAACTCCTTTCTGCTTTTATTTCCCCTCCTCTTTACAAGATCTCTATGACTTCAAGTGCATCAGTCTGTGTAACATACTCATCAGAACAGATACTGCAGTTAACCTTATCCAAAAGGTGGAGAAATGTATCGTTCAGTCTGTATGATATACCACCCTCTTTATCTGTGATCTGTCTCTTTACCTATTAGATTAGTTCAATTTAATTTACCACTGTGGTAAAGTTATCTTTTGCCCTTAACGTATATTATCTGGGGTCAGTTCTGCTATTGTTTAAACATGCAGGCAAAGTCATACTTACATTTTCTCTTTTCATGCAGTGCTGTATGTCCATACTTGGCATTTGAGACATGTCGACAATGGCGCTTGAGCACTAAAACTGTGAACTTAATGCGAAATGGGAAAATGCCTAGTGTTACCATTGAACAAGCTCAAAAGAACTTTTGCAAGGTATTCCTCTTTTGGTGGAAATATGCTTACTAAAATTCTGTTGACTGGTTGGCATTTTTTGAAAAGCACGTTGGAGATATATTTTGCTAATGGAATTTAAGGGTTCAGAAGTGCCTTTTGTTTATATCTACATTACCTTTGAAGATGCAACTGGCAGATGCTTGCAGTTCAAAAACACAGACGTTGACTTGATCTTTTTCCCCTCAATTGCAGGCAGTTAAATCCGGCCTTCTCAAAATTCTTTCAAAAATGGGGATCTCCTTGCTCTCGAGGTATCTGCCAATATAGTTTGAGCCAGCAATTTTCCAATTGTAGCCTTTCTTTTCTTGTTTTTTTCTGTCTTCTTTATGGCAGTTTATTTTTCTACGTTTCCTCATCTGCTTCTCTCACCAAAAATCATTTGGTTCAGTTATTGTGGTGCTCAGATATTTGAAATCTATGGATTGGGAAAGGAGGTCGTAGATGTTGCATTCTGTGGCAGTAAATCGAGCATTGGTGGATTAACCCTTGATGAGGTATTAAAGAGATGAAGCATATGATCTGTGGATAGCTTATTATCTTGTATCAATTTTGGTATATAGTGTCAAAAGTATTAACCTATGTTGGCAATTAGGTAAAGGAAAGAGAGCAGAGTGGGAATTTTTTTTCTCTTCCCTTGCTTGGTATGACAAAAGAAAGAGGGAAAGTGAAGGGAAAAATAAAGTTTTTTTCTTCTAGGACCCTCTTATTTCCTTCTCGCTTTCGTTCATTTTTCCCATCGTGTTTTCCCTTTCCTTCTCCACTTGCCAAGCATTGGTACCCCCTCACATCCTAATGTAGGAACCATCAAGCCCAGTATGCTTCTTGAACATGAGGTCTGTGTATTAAGACTAATAAAAGAAGTTTTGCATTTATCTCTTCACTCTAAAGTGTGGAGCTTTACATTCAGTCTTTGTAGTACACATGAATTCTTATTCAAGGGTCTCTTTTTAATGATTGGAACACTATGAGTAAACTGGTAGATGAACGATGAGATTCCTCGATTTCAAAGTGATATGTTCCACTTAGCAAGCTGATCAACCAATCTTATTACAGTGCTAATGGAGTCATATGGAATGTACTATACATCACCTATATTTGACCTTGAAATGATTTTGGTTGTATCTAATGTATAATATATTTGGTCATGTCTTTAATTGCGTTCTTTAGTACATAGCATAGGATGTTGATCGCATTCATTATGGAAAATTGATGACAACTTGACATGAACATTTGGTTAAAATTTGGAAGTGTGTTAACTTGTTAGCTCCAATTTCAGTGAGATATCTGTTTCCTGAGCTTCAGCTTTAAATATTGATATGCGAAATAGTTGGCTGGTGTCTGCAGTGATCCAATCAGACTGCTGGAAAAACTTTGATTTGATTTGGAAGAAATATCTAGGCTAGAATTAACATGGATGATTTTTTCACTTTTGTGCATAATTGATGACAACTTGACATGAACATTTGGTTAAAATTGCCTTGATCTCTGAAGTTCTGCAAAATGTTGGCTCTGATGACATGGGCGGTATACTTACAATCTGTGCTTTTCGCAGCTGGCAAGAGAGACTTTATCGTTCTGGGTGAAGGCTTTCTCTGAAGATACAGCAAAACGACTAGAGAATTATGGGTTCATACAATTCAGACAAGGAGGTATATTTTTCTAGAGGCTGAAAACTAAAGGTTTTGGAAGTATATCTTTTCATGATACAGTATCCAGATCTATGGAACCTAAGCAAATGTTTTTTAAAATTGTATTGACCTTTAATGGTGTTTTAAGTCTGCATATACTGCGACAGTTTCTTGTGTCTTCAGAGAAAGCTAGTTCAAGACAAAAACATTTCGTATGTGCACTCTGTTAGATTTTGTTAACATGCTAGACGCCAAGCTTGTAAAGAGGTAGGTCGTTAGGAAGCAATACCAAGCTTTACCAAATTGAGATCTCATCAACTCATAATTGTGGTCTGCTGAGTGGAACAAAGTTAACCAGTCTTTCAGCATTCGGACAAGGAGGTATATAAGAATCGGATTACTTGAATAAAGCAAGAAAATAATGCGGAAGTGAGTACAAAGATTAAAGACAGGAATTTAAAGATATGCGAAATCCGAGAATAAAATTCTCAAATTTTAAGATTAAGTGCTAAGAACCCTAATTGATCTTCGTATATAAAATTAGAGGATTAAAGCTAATTATGATACTAATAGAGTCAAATCAAGAACTTAGATCAAAAGGTGATCTAGACCCCTAATTCAAAAAATTAGAGACAATAATTAGTATAAGACTAATTACCTTATTTAATTTACTAATAAGAACCAAAGATATCAAGTTACGAATTCATCTTACCTCTTAGAAGAATCATTTCTTATAAGGTTGTAAGATATATCCCAGTAGCCACACACAAAAGTTAAAAAGAGAAACTGTTAAATATTAATAATGTTCCTTTTAAAACCTATTAAAAAATAATAATTAATGTTGTTATTTAAAAAATAACAAAATTCACCCATGGATACAAATCCTACTTTTATGGAAATAATAAATAGAAATCCAAACTAGGACACTTTAAACTAGAAAACGTTTAAACTAGGAACCTTTAAACTAGGGAAACAAGTAAAATATTTCCAAAAATTATCTAACAAAAATAAGGAAAGAAGTGAACAACTTTTGGACCACAACCCACATGGAATTGGGCATGAAAATCAGCCCTTTGGGGGTGCAAATCAGCCCTCGTGGCAGTGCAAATCAGCCCCTTTTTGGGCTTGATTTCTAGCTCCTTTGGGCTTAATTTCCAGCTTCTCTGGACTCTCTTTGGGGCTCCATGTGGGCTCCAATCTTCCTCTTGGGCTTGGGCTTGGACTTGGACACTTCTTCCATAATTAACATCTTTTTGATTTCAACGATAAACATCTTCTTGAAAATAATTCATCCTCGAATTTGAATCTCGCAAAATCAAGAAGACATGCATTAGTAAACAACATCCATTAATCAGAAGCAACAAGGGTAGGAACAAAACAAGACAGTGACCATGTATCAACTTAACCCAATTAAGCCTAACATGTATAAATACACCCTTATAAAGCATGTGGACATCATCATCCCAATAGAAAACTTTCCTACTTATGTAAGCACAACAAAAATCTCGTCTAGATGCCATAAGGAATGAACATGCCTCTCCAATTTTTTCTATCAATTAAGTATCCCAATGGGCGTGGCAACGACGAAACAAACTCTCTAAAACATGCATCGAACTGAACATTCTAATGATATACCCAAGCATCCTCAAGTACACCTCCCACAAACTCTTCAACATGAAAGTTGTTCACATAAGCACTAGAGATTTCAAGAGAGTTAGAAGAACCTTTAAATTCCAAAATAGAATCTCCACTAAATTCGAGCTCATTATCATATGAGAACTCATTCGCCACTAGAATAAGAGAAGAGGACTCAGTCACAACTCTCCGCCCATAAATTTCACGCCTCTTTTAAACATGTGGGAATCCACAATCAACTATGCCATGCTCAATTTCAAAAGGGAACGAGGTACTCTTTTACTTTAACTTAGAGGTTACCGTTAATGATTTAATATTTAGTAAAATATCATCCTCCTCAAATTAATAAAGTCACCAACATAAGAAGTAAGAGTGTAGTTCATTACCTCCAGAAAGACCATAGGTGTTCTAGGAATTCCAAGAATGTGAATAAACCAATTATACATATCGTACTTGATCTTATGTATCAAAAGAACAACATCAGCTCGTTTTCCCTTGTTCAATGGTGTTAGATCCAACTGCCTTGTTGGACTTCTTGCCATGAGTTTTACCTTGGACAGACCCAAAAACTTTTGTTTTTACCTTCATCATTCTCATCAACGTGTACTTGCTACATGGGACATGTAGTTTCAACCACCTTAGGATTAAGTTTATCCAATGATGGAACACCAATGCAAACTTTCCCATGAGTACCTACAAGAGAGTCAAAACAACTAGAAGAAGAAGTGGGAATGTTAGTGTTAGAATAAGATATAATCCCACTCAAACTCCCTCTTTCCTCTGAAGCTCACTTTTTTTCTCACTTGGCACCCTATTCTCTTGTCTAAACACAACCTCTCCTTTTTCCTCTCTTGGGATGTTACATGCACTCCCTTACTCCTCTCAATCTTTTCTCTCTCATCCTCATCTATCCTCTCTCTAAGCGTTCTTATATCCTCACATATTTGTGATGGAGTCAAAGATGCGAGAATGAATCTCTTCCCATTCATCTTGAGAGAGTATTTATTCTTTTCTATGTTGTATGAAGCTCTACTTTTAGCATACTATGGTTTCCCAATAAGATATGACAACTATACATGGGAACGACATCATACCAAACCTGGTCCTCATATCTTCCAAGAGTGAACAACAATAACACCCTTATATTTACCTTTACTCCTTTCCACATGTAGGATGAAATATGCTCAATACAAGGTAAGTTCAATCTCTCAACGTTATGAGTGCTAATTAAGTTATAACCAAACTCTTCGTCAATTCTCATGGCATATTCCTTAGATATCATTCTAACTCTAGTTTGAAAAATAACTCTACCTGTATCCTCTTCATTCTCGTCAAGTTGTACATTCATTCGGTTTGTCCTCTTTCTCTCAACTAGGGTGGCATCTATCACATCAAGTCGGACAATAATCATTTTAAGCACCTCAACTAAGTGAGTTCCAACGTCAGTTTCCTTGTTCGAGACATCTCAAGAAAATATCAAAGAAACAAGTATCTCTCAATTAGGCTCTATATTTTTTATCTATTTTTTTCCTTTTTTGGATACATACCTCACCTTTTAAGCTACTACAAAAAAAGATTTTCATTTTCGTCCTCTTTTTTGGCCACAAAACTCTCAGATTATCAAGAACGGAACGTTGATAGAATATCTATGATACCACTTGATTAGAATCGGTTTAGTTGAATAAAACAAGAAAATAAGGCGGAAGCGAAAGTAAGAAGATTAAAGACGGGAATTTAAAAATATGCCAAATTCGAGAATAAAATCTCCAAATTTCAAGATTAAGTGCTAATAACCCTAATTGATCTTAGTGGATTAAAGCTAATTATGATACTGATAGAGTCAAATCAAAAACTTAGATCAAAAGGTGATTTAGACCTCTATTTCGAAGAAATTAGAGACAATAGTTAGTATAAGACTTGGAAAGAATGGATCTTAGGCCTAACTCAACCCCAAAAGCTATCTCATGAGGGGAGGATTGCCCAAGTCCATATAAGAAAACCACCAGTCCATTCCCCAACCAATGTGAGACTCTACCCACTCTAACACCCCCTTCATGCCTAGGGCCCGATTGGAGCATGGACCGAAATCCCAAACGGGAATGGACCTGACTCTGATACCATGTAAAGAATGAATCTTGGGCCTAACTTAACCCCAAAAGCTAGCCCATGAGGGGAGGATTGCCAAGTCCATATAAGCAAACCGTCAGTCCATTTCCCAACCAATGTGGGACTCTACCCACCCTAACAAGACTAATTACCTTCTTTAACTTACGAATACGAACCATAGTTATCAAGTTATGAATTAATCTTACCTCTTAAAAAAATTGTTCTTATAAGGTTGTAAGATAAACCCCAAGTAGCCACATGCAAAAGTGTAAAGAAGAGAAACTCTCAAATAATAATAATAATAATATTATTTTTTCTAAGAAAAATAATAAAATCCACCCCTATATATAGGAGAAACCTATCCCAAATAGCATGAGATTCGAATACTACTTTTTTGGAAATAATAAATACAAAACCTAACTTGGAAACTTTAAACCAGAAAACTTTAAACTAGGAAAACAAGTAAAATCTATCCAAAAATTATCTAACAAAAATAAGGAAAGAAGTGGACATTTTTTGGACCAAAACCCACATGTAATTGGGCATGTAAATCAGCTCTTTGGGGGCGCGCGTAAATCAGCCCTCGTGGCAGTGCAAATCAACCCCTTTTTGGGCTTAATTTCCAGTTTCTTTGGACTCTCCTTTGGGGCTCCATGTAGGCCCCGATCTGCTCCTCTTGGGCTTGGGCTTGGACTTGGACACTTGTTCCCTGATAAGCATCTTCTTGATTTCCCGTTGAAACCCGTCAACCTTTAATGGAGGTTTGCCATCATGGATGCTATCATTCCATCTTTTGGGCATTCTATTTCTTTATCTGTCTGCCATTTTTTAACATTCTTCAAAAGCTTGTATAGAGGGTAGCTGACCCAGACACCACCGTTATCCGAAAAAAAGGAGCTTGTATAGAGGTAGGTCAGAGTTAGGTCTTTACCTTGAGGAAGCTATACCAGGTTTCTAAACAGCGTACACATTCTATTTCTTTATCTCTCTGTGTGATGGAGGCAGAGAGATTAATGAGGACAGAGAGAGTGGGAGGGAAGCAATGTTATCAAAAGAGAAAAGCGCGAATAGCTCCAAGGTCAGTTGCGGCTTTAAGCCAAAGCGCAAATAAAGCGCGGGCTTTAATGAAAAAAGGTGCAATGGTGCAAAAATACAAATATATGTATATGTTGAGACGTGGACTAATAATAATAAGCATGGATAACATTTTTTTTTTTTGATAATGGTAACTTTTATATTAATATCAACAGGTATACTACACAGAAATGTGTAGTCCCCACTTACAAAAAGGGCTCCTATATCTTTGCTAGTTAGAAACTGTTTAAAACATTGAAAATATCTTCAGTTTGTGTTGCTACCTCTTGTTTACATCAAAAATAGAAAAGGCCTAAACAGTTCATCTTGACCTTCTGAAAATTGCAGCTCTTGTTCTCAAAACATCTTTGATTCCTTTCTGCCCATATAGACCACCAAATGCATGCAGGGTCAATCTTCCATCTTTCCTCCTTTTTGGATACATTTCCATCACTATTCCAGCACTCTAACACCCCTTTGATGCTTCCTGACATTACCCACTTAATCTTCTTTAGGTTGATTAAAATTTTCCACAACTGATCTGCCCATATACAGTGTAAAAAAGATGGCTAATTGTCTCTGCCTTTCACCACACAAAGAACATATGGAACATAGTTGAAAGCCTCTCTTCATCAGATTCTCATGTGTCAAGACCACTTCTTTAGCTAGTAACCAGGTGAAACAGGAAACCTTATATGGAATTTTCACTTTTCATATCATTTTCCAAGGCCAAGAATCTACCTGATTGTTACAAGAATTTAGGTTCTTGTAAGCAGATTTCACGGTGAACTTCCCTTGGCTATCATTCTGCCAGAATAAGGTGTCTTCTTCATCTGTGGAGCCATTGAATTGTGAAAGGAGCTGTTCTTTCCACTTCCCAATCATTCAAAAGTCTTCTAAAGTTGAGGTTCCAACCTTGACCTGTCCACATATCAGCTACTGTTGCTTCTTCTTGTTGGCAAAGGTTAAAGAGATCTGAATATGACTGTCTGAGTATGTTGGCCAATCCATGAATAACAAACATATGGACAAAGAAATTGTAAAAACATTAGGATAAAGTGAAATATCATATATCTAGTCACCTCTTCAAGAGAGGCTCATTGGCAAGGAAAAGTATGTCTTAGAGCTTTGATGATGACACTGAAGTGCACATAAAGCGAGGCGAAGCGCTCAACATGTTTTGAGCCTCGCTTCAGGGCTTAAGCACACTTTAAGCGCGCCTTTGACAACGCTAGAGGGAATAAGAGAATTCACATGAAAAATCTGATATTTGATCTAGCTGTTTCATAGTTGGATCATTAGCAAGGGAGAGCAGTTAGACAGAAACTGCTTGACTAGGAAATTCAGATAAGATACTTCCTTATTCATTTAAGGGAAGATATGATGCATTCCTCAGTTGCTGAGTCTCTCTCTCTCCCCCCTCCTAAGTTTGGATGTGCAGTTCTGTAGCATCAAATTTGACAAGGCAAATTTCCTAAACAAAAGAAATCCTGTATAAATATGCAAATGACATGTATGAGAAGCACTAAATGTTTGTCTAATTAGGATATTTGTGAAATTAAAGTGTTAATAATGCTCTCCAAACTTAAATTTGTACTGCACGGATAAAGAGATGGTAGTTGAGTGGCAAAACAGTTTCCAAGTCGACTAGCAATCTGTTTCCTACAAGTTTAGAAAGTTAAGAGTGAAGAATAAGCAATTGACCAAATTTGATGTGGGTCACTTAGTCAATTTCATGCTGGATTGAAATATTTGAGTAATTTTTATCTGATGTATCATGTATTATAGTGTATTAAATGTGTCTTATTTTTCTTGATCTTAAGACTAAAAGTTACTTTTAAACAACCATTTGAAGGGATAAGAGAAGTAACCTAGTTAGTGGCGATTAGCTTCTGTCACCTTCACTTTCTGATACCTGACCAGAGAATAACTGGTGAATTTCCATACTTCAGTGAGGACAGTTGTGATTCTATTTCCTTCCCCCTCTATGTGCATTTTATGGAGTCTATTTTGAGAGAAGGATCCAAGAAATAACACCGTCATTTCTACCTGCTGGCTAGTCCTATGGTTCCAAGTTCCTCCAAGATACCAGGTTTCTTAGAATCATATATCTTGTTAAACTTTTGTGTCCCCTTCTTGCTCCTCTTGAGCAAAAGCTCAAAGGTGAAGCAAATACAATATGGTGCACTCACCCTAAATTGTTACAAGTGCCGCAATCAGATGCTTTATTCGTGAACTATGGATGTATTTTCTAGCTGTATTTTGTGAATCAAAAGATACTCTTTAATTCTTTTTTTTGGGAAATGAAAAGTAGTGGTATCTTTGTTTCAAGGTGATGTCTTGATGGCTATTAGCCTGTGTTCCTTTTGGTTTTCATTTGTTTGACTCTCTCTTCCCTTTAATTAACAGGTGAATACCATGGAAACAATCCAGAGATGTCAAAGCTGCTCCATAAAGCTGTCCGCCAAAAGAGTGAAAGTGCATATTCAGTTTATCAGCAGCATTTGGCCAATCGACCTGTAAATGTGAGTTGTTTTACTAGTTTCTATTTGTTGTAATTGGATATCTTTGCATTTTCTTATCATCTGGATATCTAATTTGATTCTATAGTTTACTACTACTGACTATATGTATCTCCTGATGCTTATGCACAGCCAAATATCACTCCTCAAAAAGCGGATGAATAAGATGCATTAATAGTAATTGCTGATATATACCTACTAGTAATTTCCCCTCTGTTGTTCAATCTATTAAAGATGAAAGAAGGGTGAAACCTAAGTTTCGCGGACTCTTCACTTTCGGTGCCACACCAGTGTTGACACAACGTTGGTGTGGGATCCGTGCTGGATATGGTCAAACGATTTTAGATACTTTGAACAAAATCGATGAAGAAATTCGAGACATATACAATGATTTTTGAAATACAAACAAAAAGTTAGGGTGAAATCATAATTTAGGCATATATTTTTTTATCGTTAAAATATATTTGTATTAAAAGGTCAGCAACTAGAAGGTGCTTTAAAAATATTTACAAGTCAACACCACTGTTGAATGTGCAATGAACTCAAGAAGTCTATCGTGGCCTCTATATCATTTGCAATAGCCATGTTACACCCAAAATACATTAAAGAGATGCATCTGTACTTGATAAGAATTACATGTTCGAACTTGCTCCAAAAAATTCGTGTATTTCTTTCCTTCCAAATAGTCTACCATAATTTAGGCATATTTTTATAACTCTAGTTTTAGATATTTGAATTATTTCTAGCCAAATCCTAGCAACCGTATCTATACCTAGATCCATACCTCGAATCTTAAAAGTTAGATCATGAAGGATCCGACCTCTAGATCCACACACGTATCGGACACCCGCACCCGAGTCCGAGCAAGTTAGGGTGAAACAGTGTTATCAAAAGTGAAAAGCACAAAAAAGCTCTAAGGTTCGTTGCGGCTTTAAGCGCAAAGCGCAAATAAAGTGTGGGCTTTAATGAAAAAAGGCGCAAATGAAGAAAAAATACAAATATATATGTTCCACTGAAATCCCACAACGTGGGGTCCGGGGAGGGTAGAGCGTACGCAGACCTTATCTCTACCTTGGTAGGTAGAGTGGCTGTTTCCGATAGACCCTTGGCTCAAGACAGCATAAGCACAAGCAAGAGCAAAGCAAGAGAAACGGTCAGACCCGGTCAGAAAAAAATTTAAAGCAGTATGAAAATGCTGGTATCAAAAGCGAATAAGCCATGATAGCGCATTCCGACAAAGTAAGCAGTAACTAGCGCAGGTAAATAAGCTAAACAAAGTACACTAAACACATAGCAGTAGAAATCAAACTACAGGAGACTATAAAGCAATACTGCGTCTATTAGTATGATAGGCTAAGCGGGCCTACAATAATAACACTACAACTACCAGTTTGCAAGCGTAAGTAGGACTACGCTCGACTACCTACTACTGTTCTACCCTAATTTGTGTCCTCCACAACTCCATATCTAAGGTCATGTCCTCAATAAGTTGCACCTGCGCCATATCCCGTCTAATCACCTTTTCCTAATACTTCTTCGGCCTCCCTCTACACTTCTGAACCGTCCATATACAACCTCTCACACCTCCGCACTGGAGCATTTGTGTCTCTCCTCTGCACATGCCCAAACCATCTCAACCTCACTTCCTGCATCTTATCCTCCACTGAGGCCACTCCCACTCTGTTCTGGATATCATCATTTCTAATTCTATCCCTCCTTGTATGCCCGCACATCCATCTAATCATCCTCATCTCCGCAATTTTCATCTTTTGGATGTGCGAAGTCTTGAGTGGACAACACTCCGTTCAATACAAGATAGTCGGTCTAACCACCGCCCTAAATAACTTGCCTTTAAGTGTTGGTGGCACCTTTTTGTCGCATAAGACTCTAGATGCGAGCCTTCATTTCATCCACCCTGCCCCAATACGATGTGTGACATCGTCATCAATCTCTCCATCCCCTTGGATAACAGACCCGAGGTACTTGACGCTTCCTTTCTTTGGAATGACCTGAGTACTAAGTCTCACCTCCATGCCTGTCTCAAGGTCACTCCCGTTATTGAACTTGCACTCCAAGTATTCTGTCTTGGTCCTACTCAGTCTGAACCCTTTAGATTTTAGAGTTTGTCTCCAAACCTCCAGTTTAGCCTTCACTCCGCTGCGAGTCTCATCAATCAGGACTATGTCGTCTGCGAATAACATATAACATATACCATGACACCTCCCCTTAAATTTGTCGCATCAGTCCATCCATCACCAAGGCAAATAAGAATGGGCTAAGAGCTGATCCCTGGTGCATCCCCATCATCACTGGAAAGTGCTCCGAGTCTCCTCCTACTGTCCGTACCCTGGTCTTGGCTCCATCTTACATATCCTTGATTGCCAGTGTACGCCACATGTACACCTCTAACCTCCAAACATCTCCATAGAAATAACAAAATATGTATGATGGAGAAAGAATGGACAAAGAATACTTATAAGCATGAATAACAAATATATGGACAAAGAAATCGAATCTTTTTTACGATAAAGTAAACATCAATTGTTAAGTGTCGCCTCTTTAGGAACGCTCATTCACAAGGAAAAGTTTGTCCTAGAGCCTTGATGACGACACTGAAGCGCACAATAGGCAACGCAAAACGGCCAACATGTTTTGAGCCTCGCTTCAGGGCTTAAGCGCACCTTTGATAACACGGGTGAAATACACCAAAACAAAACATAGTCTCTGAAGATATTTATTTATTGCAGGTTCTTAGAGATCTTCTTGAATTCAAAAGCGATCGTTCGCCTATACCAGTTGGAAGGGTTGAACCTGCTTCAGCAATTGTTCAGCGGTTTTGTACTGGTGGCATGTCACTTGGAGCTATTTCAAGGGAAACTCATGAAGCTATTGCAATTTCAATGAATAGATTGGGTGGAAAGTCGAACTCAGGAGAAGGTGGTGAGGTAAGTTATACCAGTGTTGTGTTGAGCACAATCTAGATTTCTCTTTCTTTGCCATTGGAATTGTTTTTTTTATCACAGATCTACAGGGATGATGATGTTTTGAATTGTTAACTTCAAACAGGATCCGATTCGCTGGAAACCACTGACTGATGTCGTTGATGGATATTCTCCAACACTTCCACACCTTAAAGGTCTGCAAAACGGAGATACTGCGACAAGTGCAATTAAGCAGGTATGTGCACTATGAGTTTGCTCTGCATATCTCTTGATGTGATTGTTAGTCCTTTTTATGGGTAGCTTGTTTTCCTGAGGACTTGTGGAGAACACAGTTGACTTCCTTACAACCTTTTCAGGTTGCTTCTGGACGCTTTGGTGTCACTCCTACATTTCTAGCTAATGCTGACCAGTTAGAAATTAAAATTGCTCAAGGTGCAAAGCCAGGTGAAGGTGGCCAATTGCCTGGTAAAAAAGTTAGCGCTTACATTGCAAGACTAAGGAATTCAAAACCTGGAGTTCCTCTTATATCTCCGCCACCTCATCATGATATTTATTCTATCGAGGATCTCGCTCAGTTGATTTATGACCTTCATCAGGTGAAATACGTGTTTAACTGTTGGTTCATTTCAATTGTGATTTTCATTCTTGAGCAGTATCAACCCAGAAGCTATGGTATCTGTAAAGCATAATATTCTGATTTCATTCATGAGCAGGTCAACCCAAAAGCTAAGGTATCTGTAAAGCTTGTGGCTGAAGCTGGTATTGGTACTGTGGCTTCTGGGGTGGCAAAGGGAAATGCTGATATCATACAGGTAACCTTTAATAATTGTGCTTGCCTTTTATATGTGTCCTTTTTGCTTTGACCTGTTCAGAGAGTGAAGCTGAAATCCAAAAGAAAGAAGAGAAATTGGCCATGTTTCCTGAGAAGAGACTGAGCTAGCTTAGGTATCTAACATTTTTCAGCTGGCTTTTATGGTGGACCAGTTGCAATTTCTTTTTCTTTTTCTTTTTTATGAAGTAATAGCTTATTAATGAGGTGGAAGAATTCTCGGTACATAAGTGGCAAAACTAGAGGCCTATACAAAGATATTTTTTTTCAAATAATTGCTGGTCATCTATACTAAGTGGAACCTCATGTTTGCACCATCAATTAACTAGAAATAAATGGCAGACCTTCATCTTAAATAAAAAGAATTCTACAAATATCCATTGACAATCCTGACAATCCAGACCTTCATCAATTAGGTTCAAAGTAGAATTGGAACATCTCATTGACAATCCATTCTGCATGAAATATGCCAAGACATTTTCCTATACCTTTAATTTGTATCTAGGCAACAGAGTTGAGTTGGCAGTTTCTCCAATGATGGTGAATTTGTAGGTCTGGATAATGCTTACTACACCAAAGTACAATCATTTGTATAGTCCTGGAAAGTCGTACCTCATAGGTTCATATATGTTCTTGATGCAAATTAAAAGGATAACCAGAGACATAAAGTACAAAATTTAAAGCACATAGGATAAGGGGTTAGCTTGTCCAACTACTTTAGCTTTTGTTTGAACCCCATTGGCTAAAGTAACAAGGGGAAGAGAATGTGAATAAATAATATCCAAAAGTGATTTATCACCAGAAATATGATCAGAAGCGCTGGAGTCCACAACCCACGATCCATGGGTATTAGACTACGCGATTGAGGCTACTTGTGGAGATGTCGGCTAACTTGCTCGATATTGAAGGTACTCGTTATATTCCTCTTCCGATAAATAAATCCGTTGATTACTTGTAGTGGTAGTCTGAGCAACATGAGCATTTTTGGGTGGTCGATCATGCAGAGAATAGCATACTTCACGAATGTGTCCAAGCCTATTGCAATAACTACACATAGATTGAGGTCTTCCAAAACGGCCTCGTCGTCGATTTTTCAGACTGGGAATGGGATCTTCAAATTTCTGATCTTCTTAATAAGGTTTTTGAAGTAATCATAGGATTTGAATTTCCAACTCCCGTGTTTTTGGAGCTAAGAATATCAGACTCGAAAAACATAATTGGATTAAAGTGGTTTTAATTAACCAAGTCAGTGACCAGGAGTCAAGAGAACTGCTTCAAAAGTTCCAGGACCAAATATTCCAGAAACCAGCACTAGAACTGGACAGAAAGGAAAACCTTGAAAAAAATAGGATTATTGGCCGGAATGTTGAAACACTTGGACGGGTCACCTCAGAATCTTCAGGCGAACACCACTGAAGAAAAAATCTTGTCAAAATCTGGTCGGAAACGCTGCTGGAACCTGCCGGAAAACTCAACGGAACAGTGCAAAGTGATCAGAACTGGTATGGCTGGAATCGGAACCACTGTACGAACCTCAAGGGATAAAAAATCAGATCTGAAAGTTGCTGGAATAGGGATCATGTGCCGGCGCGTGACTCAAATCTTGCTGGAAAATTGCACCTCTGGATGGCACGTGATAGTGCGTGAGATGGATTTTTCCGAGTCGTTTTGGCTGGGATCTTGTCGCCGGAGCCTGAAGAGTCTTGTTGTGGTGTTGGTTCTGCGCAATGCCGAAGAAAGACAGAGTTGACGTTAACAGACCCTTAACAGTCACCAGAAATATTGCACGGTGACGAATCTTCTTCCCTGACGTTGCTGGTATGTTGCACAACAAAATTTCTCGCTAAAGCTCTGATACTATGTGAGATATTGTGGGAGAAAAATATTATTGAATTGTGTATCTACATTATTACATTGAACCCTATTTATAGACACTACATCATAATCCTTTTTCATGTAAGATACTATATACAAATCTTATTGCTATTCCTATTCTAACATAAACCATTCTCTTAGAGATTGTTTGAGCTGTAGAGAGATTTTTAGCTTACACAGTCTAGTTCCATACCTTTCTTCAAAATCCGGAGGAGGATCCATGTAGACTTCTTCAAGTTTTACGTTCAAGAACGCATTCCTCACGTCTAGCTATTGAAGGGGCCAATCAAGGTTAGCAGCGATGGTCAGAAGAACCTTGATTGAATTCAACTCAACAACTGGAGCGAATGTCTCGAGATAGTCAATGTCGCAGCAGTGAACCCTTTTGGTACCAAAAAACGGCGTATACCTCTCCATGGACTCATCTGATTTAAATTTGATAGTGTTCACCCATTTGCAGTCCATTGTTTTCTTTCCGCGTGGTAGTTCCACCATTTCCCAAGTTTCATTTCTCTCAAGAGTGCTCATCTCCTCTAGAATTGCCTCCTTCCACTCGGGAATGTTCAAAGCGTCCTGCACATTTCTCGGTATCTCCATTCCAGATAACTGGAAAGAAAGGATATACAAGATGGGGACAAGTATCTATATGGCATAAAGTTTGAAATGGGATGGTTGGTTGTAGGTTTTGGTACCAAAATTGCTCATCTTTATTCATATGCAGAGGTACAAATTTATAGTAGAGAGAAACAAACAAACTATCAATCTGATCCCTTGATTCTAGGAGATTTGAGAATCAAGGGATGATTTTATTTGATCTAATTTCTATATTTAATAGCCTATCAGATATGATTTTGTCAGATCAATTTAGACCCTATAAAATCAGATCTGATCATAATCAGATATTTACAGATCTTACATTCCCCCTCAAGTTGGCATGTAAATAACTGTCATGCCTAACTTGCTTACAAGAATTTCAAATTTTGGTTAAACAACCTTTTTGTGAAAATATCCATAATTTGCTTATTTTTTGGGATGAAAGGCATGCACACACTTCCTCCTTCAATCTTCTCTTTTATGAAGTGCCTATCCACTTCATGCTTTATTTATCATGTTGAACTGGATTGTCAACGATACTTATGGAGGCTTTGTTGTCACAGTACAACTTCATTCGTAGAGCAAAACAGTTTTTTCAGTTCTTCCATTATCTTCTTGAGCCAAGTCATTTCACAGATCCGTCGGTATTCCGCTTCCGCACTGCTACAGGCTACAACATTCAGCTTTTTACTCCTCCAAGCCACAAGATTTCCCCACATAAAATGTACAATATCAAGACGTAGACCTCATGTCAATAGTAGAACCTACCCATTCCGCATATGTAAAGCTTTCAATGGCCTTTGTTGATTTTTTTCTGGAAAAATAACCTTTCCGTTGTGAACTTTTCAGATATCTGAGAATCCTGTAGACTGCTTCATAGTGCTCTTCCTTCGGAGAGTGCATAATTGACTGACTAAGCTTACAACAAAGGCTATATCAGGCCGAGTGTGTGACAAGTAGATCAACTTCCCACTAGTCTTTGATATTGTCTTTCGTCTATTGAATTTCCTTCTTTGTTTCCAAAATTTATATTTAGACCAATAGGTGGCTCACCTGGACGGCAATCACTCATCCCTGTTTCGTTTGGAAGATTTAGCACATACTTCCTTTGTGACACCATAATATCTTCTTTTTATCTCGCTACTTCCATGCCAAGAAATATTTCAAATGGCCCAAATCTTTGATCTCGAACTCCGAGGCCAACTGGTTGTTTAAATTCTTCATTTCTAACAAGTCATATCCGGTATGTATGATATCATCGACATAAACTATCAGGATAGTTGTCTTTCCGTCAAGTGAATATCGAATAAATATGGTATGATCTACTTGCCCTTGAGTGTATCCTTATTTTTCGCAAACTAAGTAAACCTCTTAAACCAAGCTCTTGGAGATTGTTTAAGCCCGTAAAGAGATTTCTTTAGCTTGCACACTCTAGTTCCATCCCTTTCTTCAAAACATGGAGGAGGATCCATGTAGACTTCTTCGAGTTTTCCATTCACTAATGCATTCGTCACGTCTAGTTGTTGAAGGGGCCAATCAAGATTGGTAGCAATGGTCAGAAGAACCCTGATTGAGTTCAACTTGACAACTGGAGTGAATGTCTCGAGATGGTCATTCCCGTAGGTTTGAGTGAACCCTTTTGTAATGCGCCTTATACCTCTCTAGAGACCTTTTGATTTAAATTTGATGGTGAACACCCACTTGTAGCCCACTATTTTCTTTCCATGTGGTAGTTCCATCATTTCCCAGGTTTCATTTCTCTCAAGAGTGTTCTCCTCCTCTAGAATGATCTCCTTCCACTCGGGAACGTTCAAAGCATCCTGCACATTGGAGAAATAAAAGCTATATAGGAAGGGGACAAGTTTCTATATGACACAAAATTTGACATGGGATTGTTGGTGACTTTTCTTACCCTTTACGTTTGGCAATCGGAAGATCAAGGTCTAAAGTAACAAGGGGTAAATCATAGTTAGCTTCTGGAGAATTACCTTGTATATCAGTGAGATCTTGCGGGGCGGACATTTGGTTCTGATGAGAGTCTTTAATTTCTTTTTCTTGGTTCTGGTTTCTCCTTGAGTAAACCTGTAATTTCTATGTTTGATCCCTGTCCTTGTCATTAATTGTATCATGAGAAGGCTCTATTGTCTCAGTTTTTTCAGTTTCATTATTTACGTTGTGATCTCTTACCTTATCTTGGTTGTTATTACCAAAAGTAATATATCCTTGTCTGTCACAAAACCTGGATCATTTTGTTTCTCACATGTGAGGTCAAGAGGATCATTATTATCCCTCGAATCTTCACTATTTTCTCCCCAAGAAGATTAGTTCCGAAAAACAATTGAGATTTAAAAAAAGTGACATACATTGTGACAATAATCTTCCAAATATTTGGGTCATAGCACTTGTATCCCTTTTGACTAAACAAAAACACATTTTTTAGCACGTGCATCAATTTTACCTATGAACGAATACACTACACCCAAAGACTCTCAAAGATAGATCAACGTTCAATCTAGAAGTAGGAAAGTAAGTCTTGAACATACTGAAAGGGGGGGTTTTAAAACCTAGAACACGGGAAGGCATCCTATTAATAAGATAAGTGGCTATCAAAAGAGCTTCTCCCAACGAAATTTAGGGACTCCACTTGTGAATATTAAGGCTGTAGTTACTTCCATAAGATGCCTATTTTTTCTCTCAGCTAGTCCATTTTGTTGGGTTGTATTAGGACAAGAACTTTGGTGCGCTATTCCCTTGGAAGTGAAAAAATTGCCTACCTGGTCATTAAAAACTCTCTCCATTATCACTCCGAAATATTTGAATCTTCTAATGAAATTGTGTCTTAACCATAACATAAAAGGCCTCAAACATATGTTTTACTTCCCCTTTGTTTTTCTATAGATACGCCAAACTTTGTCTAGTGTGATCATCTATGAAACTCACAAACCACCTTTTTCCATTTTACAGTTGCTACTAGAAGGTCCCAAACATCGGTATGGATTAACAACTTAAAGGGTTTTGTTGCATGGTATTTTTGGGTAGAAAAATATGAGTGTCGGTGTTTAGCCATTTCACAAAATTCACACTGGAAAGAACATGGATTTTTATTCATAAACAACTGAGGTAACAAGAGTTTCAAATAGTGAAAACTAGGATGATCAAGTCTAAAGTGCCATAACATGACTTTATTATCAACTAGAACAGAGTTCAAACAAGCTGAACTAAAATTTACTAAATTGTAACCATCTTCAAGAAAATAGAGACCTTCAAATTCTCTAGCATTGCCAATCGTCAACGTTGTCCTGAAATACACATGAAGTAGAGTCAAATATAGTACGACAATTAAGGTTTGAGTCAATTTGCTAATAGACACAAGATTTCAAGACAATTTTGGAGCATGAAGGACATCAAAAAGAGTCAAAAGAGGGATTAATTTGACTGTCCCTTTTCCAGCAATAGCTGAGAAGGAACCATCAGCAACTCTGACTGTTCTATTTCTTGCAGAAGGAGTGTAAGTTGAGAAAAACGGGAATTCCATGTCATGTGATCACTAGCCCCTGATTCTATAATCCAAGAACTTATACTAGTTGAATTTGTACTCATAAAAACAGATGGTACAATACTTGTTTGGGAAAAAAAAGTGGGAATGGAAGGATCGGGTAACTGGTTTGGAGTTGAGATTGGAGATGTTTGTGCAATAGCTCTAATTGCTCCTTGGTGAATGGTGGCATTTCTGGAGAAGGTTGCAGACCTGATTCTTCGCTGGTACTCTGAAAGGCATGGCTGCCACGGTTGTCTGCCCCTCTTTTCTTCCAGCTAGGCAATTTCCCATGGCTTTTCCACCAGGTCTCATGAATGTGGCAGTATGTTATGCAAAAATCACGCCACGACTTATTTTTCTTGTCATTTTCATTTTTCGCAGCAGCTAAAGTAGAGGAATTATTTTTTGTTTTCAGATTGGAATCTATTTTTAGCATAACATTCCTCTTTGATTCTTCTCGCCTAATCTCAGAAAAAGTTCCCCTCAAAGTGGGCAATGATTTTTTTCCAAGAATTCGCGAACGAAGTTCATCGAATTCTTGGTTCAATCCTGCTAGAAATAGATATACCCTCTCATTTTCTTCCTTTTTCATTGCTTTTACACTATTCTTAGGACACACTCATCCATCATTATAGCATTGATGGAATTTAGGAACTAAGGAACTAACCACTAGAGTACCTTCCCCCTCTACAATTTCAGATGGAAGTGACTTTTGGGCATGTAGATTCTAACACATTCGCATTGGTAGTGTTGTAGAAATCCTGATGTTAAGAAGGATAGTGGCCTACAGGATTAGACAATTATTAGAAATGATCACATCGAATTGAAGGTGTGTGCAGTATACATAATGAAAAAAAGGTGATGTCTCATACGATAGTTTTAGACTTCAAATGTATCGCTTTATAGGTGTGCCACCATGATGATTGCCGGAACTAAAGAGGAAGAGGTAGGCCTCAAATCACATCGAGAGAAGTTATCTCAAAAGATTTATAATTTCTCACAATTTATCCGAAGTTAATGACAAACGAATACAATGCAAGCAAATTATCCACATATGCTATACGTTCTTCATTCAATGATCCAGCACTTTAACATGTCACAAGTTTCTCTAGGTAGTCCATTTAAGTCCCGCCATGTTAAGAAACAGCTGCCACAGTTGATCAGTAAAATGGCTATGCAAAAATAACTAAATAAGTGATTGGCATTCTCAGTCTTGACTAAGAAAATGTAACACTTTTGAGCACAAATTATATCCTCTTCTCGGTAGATTTTCATGTGTCAGGAAAGCCTTTCTAGCCACCAACCAACTGAAGCATGCCACCTTATAATGGGTAAATCTCTTCCAGATTTTGCCCTAAGGCGAGCAGCATCCTTGCTGTCCAACAAAATTAGGCACCCTATAACAAGAGTTCACTATGAAGATACCCTTGCTATGATCTTCCCAGAGTAGTTTGTCTAATTATTGGGTCAAACCTTTTAAAAGGTTCAAGTACTTCAAAGAATTGAGAGAGAAATGACGGATGCTTCCAAGACAAAGGAAACTCCATTTAGAAGATACAGAAGAATTGTTTACTTCTGTTTTACTTTTGGTGTAAACAAAATTTTGTAGATGAAGCTGAAGCAATATCTCATAGGGTCCCTTAAGATTAGGAAGGACACACCTTAGAAGTCTCTGTAAATACTTTTGAACAACACCCTATCAATGCTTATTTTTTTATAGTACACTTACCTTTCTTTAAAAAGAAACTAGTTTGTATTAAAGTTTAATGTTATTGGTATACTTACATTGGGTCCGATTTTTGACATGAGGCGTTGTAGTTTTGTTAGAGATTGAATGACAATATAGGGATTAGTGTGAGATTTTGCGAGTCCCTATTGTTAGAGAATCCTAATTTGTCTTAAAAGATAAATGATTTGAGTAGTGATACAAAACAGGCCCAAGCGGAGAATATTGAATATAGATAGTTTATATTGACGATCCCAACTAGCTTGGAGTTATGACGTAGTAGTAGTTGTAATCATATTTAGTATTTACAATTACCAGTTAAAAAAGATTTAGTATCTAGAGTTTTTTTTTTTTTTTTTTTTTTTTGCTCTTTGTGTTTTCAGTGTATCTAATGTATCTTGCAATGTAGTAGATGATTATTAACGTTATCTCAACTTATGTGGTTGTTCTTATACGTGATTGACTTTCTTCAAAGCCGTCTTTTCTATGAATATCTGACATTATTTATTCATGATATAACCTATCTAAATTGTATAAATAGTCTCGTGTCAATCTTCCTAGGTTTCATCATTTTGGTGACATAGTGTTTCTTTGTCCACCTAAAATGAGGGAATTTCTTTAAAATTTTAAATCTAATTATAATTTATTTTTTGCATGGGTGTTAAGAAAATGGACCTTGAGCCTAATTCAACCTCCAAAGCTAGCTCATTAGGTGAGGATCATCCAAACTATATAAGGTAATACCAATCCATTCCCTCGACCAATATGGAACTAAATACCTCTCATCCTCGACTGGACATCTGGAGCATGGACAAAATAACATGAAGACCCAATATAACCAAGAATTGGAATGAGTTTGGCTCTGCTACCATCTTAATAAATTGACCTTGATTGCCAGCTTATAAGGTGATAATTGTCCAAGACCATATAAGGAGAAAACAACCTATTCCCTAATTCAATTCTGACACTTAACACATGGAAATCTTGAGGCTTGATGTTATTTGGAAAATCAAAGTAGTAAACTAAGTCTTTACGGCGGTTGTATCATTTGCAGATATCAGGGCATGACGGGGGAACTGGAGCTAGCCCAGTAAGTTCAATTAAGCATGCTGGTGGTCCCTGGGAGCTTGGACTTACAGAGACGCACCAGGTTATTTACTGTAGAAATGAGCCATTTTCAGTGTCAATCTAATAATTCTACTCATTACGTGCAAGTAAGTTGCATATTACACTTTGTTCGTTCTAATTCTGTTCTTTTTCTATTTTAATTTTTGAACGGCTGTGTTCAGACACTCATTGAAAATGGGTTAAGAGAAAGGGTTGTTCTTAGGGTTGATGGTGGATTTAAAAGTGGATTTGATGTCATGATGGCTGCAGCAATGGGTGCAGATGAGTATGGATTTGGTTCGGTAGCAATGATAGCCACTGGTTGTGTGATGGCCCGTATATGCCATACAAACAATTGTCCAGTTGGTGTTGCCAGTCAGGTAGCCTATGTCCCATTTTCAATCATCTTCTTCATGTTTATTGATAATCTTTGAATTTCTTAACATTTTTGTTCTCAAAACTGTTAGAGAGAGGAGTTACGAGCTCGGTTCCCAGGTGTTCCAGGAGATCTTGTTAACTACTTTTTGTATGTTGCCGAAGAGGTAAGCTCACAAGTATAATGTGGTTGAGGAAATTCTTTTTTCCATTTGATCTTTTGTATTTCTTTAGAAAAGACAGACTGTTCATTTCCTAGTTTGTTTCCTGGGCTAACTTTTGCAGTATTCCATTATTTTGAAAATATGTTATGGTTACTTTGATCGTTTTACTATAGGTCCTTTGGGTGTAAGGGTTCTACTCAAGGGTGATAAATTGAATTTTGATGTAAGAATAGTGCAAAAGAGATTCTGATGTTGTCTCTTGTGGGATAAAGAGATATCATGTCGTTACATAATTTGCAATAAGTATTTAGTTTAAGTTGGTGTATAGAATTTAGTTTCTGAATTTTTGAATTGAAATTTCTTGAGATTCAGATCCATCCATCTCTGGAAGTTACTTTGGTTATATATCGCTTGAAATTCAGAACAGTAGTGAGTGCTAGCTTGGAACTTACGGAAGAACAATACGTCTCATTTTTATCTGATGTAACTCTTCACTGGGTTGCAGAAGCTTAGTTCTCTTCTCATGTATGTGTGTTGGGTAACTTGGGGAAGAAACAACAGAATGGACAGTAAAAGGGTTAATTATATGTTGAAATGGTTCTTTTCTTCTAAGTAAATACATTATTCAAGCACACTCATATATGAAGTTAGTCCAGCTACCTATATGTATGTGTATTTTCTCTTTACACCAAAAAATAAATGAAAAAGATATGTTTGTTTTCATATTACATTACTCTTGCTATTTCAGAATACACACTCATTGTCATTCAAGATAAGCCAAAAAGAGTGCAGTGCCATTGTTCTTAAGCTGTTTTTCTTTTGGTCCCATCTTCTGTAATGTCTAACTCGTTACTTCTTCCGCTGTAAGTTATAAAACTTCTTCGCTGTTGAACATCAAGAATGCCAGGGCCCAAAGCTCTGAAGCAGACCTGAAAGCAATAGGATATGGTCCGTATTCTGTCTGCACTCCTTATACAAGGAACAGCAACTTAGCATATCCACCTCCTTTCAAGTTATTCCCTTTACTCCTTTTCCTTACGTAATATACTGTTAAGACTGTATCGCACAGTACAGACCAAGAATTTTAATTTATCTGGTGCTTTGGTATGCCAAACTTTCTCCCTTTTTGCAGTCAACATACAGTTAACACCAAACTTAACACATCCACCTCCTTCTCCCCAAGTTATGTGCCCCTAAGATTGTATCCCGTACTACATGCCAAGTAAAGAACGCTATTTCTTCTGTTACCTTTGTATACTAAAATTCTGCCATATTTTGCTCTTAACCCTGTAGACAACTCACTTTAATATGGTCTCACTGTAGGTGAATTCTGTGAGAAAAAAATAAGGAAGAAAGAATGAAAACTCGGCTTGATTATTCCCCCAAGTTATTGGGTCTTAATTAGTGAATACACAAGTGCTAAGATAGGAAGGAAAATGTTCTACTTAATTACATAATCAATCTAATTAAATTTGCTAGTCCTAATATTCACAATGTCATTACAATATTCTTACAACATTCGTAACACTCCTCAAGTTGGTGCATACAAGTTGTATGTACCAAGCTTGTTACAAATGTAACTGATACAAAAACAAGTGGGAGCAATTGACTTCACGAATTTTGTAACAATTTCTCCTGAGAGTATCTTTTCTTTGATGAAGTGACAACCAATCTCAATCTGTTTAGTTTTCCATTGAGACGTTAGATATGATGCAATATGAAGAGCAACTTGGTTATCACACACAAGTTCCATTAGACTGATTTCTCCAAACATAAATTCTACGAGCAACTGTTTGATCCAAACTAATTCACAAGTTGCGAGAGCCACTGTTTGATATTTTGCTCTACATTAGATTGAGAAACCACATTTTGTTGCCTCCTATCTAAACACAATATCTAGACGTAGATTGCATATTAGATAGTAATCCTGCTCAATCAACGTATGTGTATCTAACTATCAGCTCATGACATTGATCCTCAAATAGAAATCCTTTGCATGTGGCTGATGATTTTATACATTGAAGAATATTGATAATTGCATCGTAATCTCTATCACGCGGAGAGTTCATAAATTGACTTATAACACTCACAGGAAAGAAAATTCTAGGCCGAGTCACTGTGAGATAGTTCAACTTACCCAGTTGCTTATACCTTCTAGGATCACTAAGGGGCTCCCTTTATCTTGGAAAAAGATTAACATCCCGTCCCTAGGAGTGTCAATATGTCCATCCTTCTGACCCTCACCCCTTACTAAGCAATCATATAGTTTATGTAAGAACTCCTCAATCTCCCAATTTCAATTAATAAATGGCCCTTTGGAAATATATCTTGAATGATCTACTATCTCTCTTCCGATACTCAACCCTTGTAACCTCCATGTTGTTTACTAAACCTAGAACATGTGGATGTGCCTCTCTAAGTTGCTCGAACTCTTCACTTTCGGTGCAGCACCCGTGTCGACACGACGTGGGTGTGGGTGTGGGATCTGTACCGGATATGGTCAACCAATTTTGGGTACTTTAACCAACATCGACGGAGAAACTTGGGATAGATACAATGATTTTTCTAAACAAAACTTGAGCATGAGAGTTCCACAATGGAGGTCTCAGGTTCGAAACCCCTTGCCTACGACAATAGGGGATTTGCCTTTTGGGTCGAGCTCGTCGCACGGGGCTTTCCTAGTGCGGGCTATCTCTCCTGTGTGGTTTGCGGGCTATTGCACAGGAGTATGGTTTACCTGTGCGCACCCGAAGGATAGCGGCTGGGGGTTCCCTTGTCATAAAAAAAACTAAAGCGAAGGTGAAATTGAAGAAAACAAAATACCTTGTTATAGAAATTTTTTGGTCAGTCCTTTACTCCTTCCGGGATTCCCTTCTTGATCAATATTTTCTCCTCGGAATACCTTGTAAGTTTTCCACATAATGCCTCATATTTAGACATATAACTCAAATTTTTAGATATTTGAGTTATTTTTAGCCGAATCCCCACACCCGTATCCATACCTAGATCCGTACCCCGGAATCTTAAAAGTAATTATGAAGGATCTGACTTCTAGATCCGCACTTGTATCGGACGCCCACATTCGAGTCCGAGCAACTTAGGTGCGTCCTACAAAGTTCTTTCTCCACTCCAATATATCCTTCGAGGATAATAGTATCTTTTCACTATATTGCTAACAGCTATCTGATGTGCCCTATGAACCTATTTCTTCCCTTCATGATCCCCTTTAGCACTGCACTTACCCTATAAGGGTCTATTACCTCACCCGAAAGCATCTACTGTTCACTAATTTCGTTTATTACCCTTCTCACCATAAGGTGTACTTCCAGTGAGTGAATCTCCACACCCACTTCTCAATATTTCTGCATTGAAATTAGATAATTTCCTGATATATAGTTCCCCTTAATGTGTGGGAACTTTTGTCTTTTTTGTCTACCGCATTCCACCAAAAGTTTCTTTGCACCCTCATTTCCTTCGTACAAAAAGCCTCTCATATTTTCTCTGAATTTCCTGCAATGCCAAAGAATACAACATAAAGACATATGTGTTGATATTTCGTACTTGTAGACTTCAACGATGTAATTTCCCCTTGTTAGACTGATATTCTCTCTTCCACTGGCTCAACCTGTTCTTTAATTTCTCTTACAAGAGATCCTTATCTTTCATATTCCTCCCGAGAAGCAACCTCAGATATGCTGCTGATAATATAGCCAACTTTACTGGGAACATTGTTTTACATGATACAGTTTCAGATAAGGGGTTTGGTTCAGGGAACACCTATAATCTGTTCAGTGAAGATTCAAATGACAGACATAGAAATCATAAATTAAGCCTACAATGGACATTAGCTTTGATATTTCTGTCTGGCCATGACACTCATTGATTTCCTCCCCTATATAAGTGATATGAGGATGATCAATTGTATTTGGATTGCACTTCTCGAGTTTCTTTGCGGAACTGGAAAAAGTAATCTGTATTCAAAAGTCACTTCACTTGAGCAAAAAATGCAAGCAAGGATTTGATGATCTAAAAACCAGCAAATTAACTGTCATGGACAATTTCAGTTACTGCAAATTTTTAATTTGAACTCATCAGCGTGCCCTTCCTTGTTTGTCTGCGCTAATTTCTTTTTCCACTATCTTTGGCCAGGTGAGAGGCATGTTGGCTCAACTAGGCTATGAGAAACTGGATGACATAATTGGACACACGGATATACTTAGACCTCGGGATATATCATTAATGAAAACTCGGCATCTTGATCTTAGCTACATCCTCTCTGTAAGTAATTTTAAAGACAGTTGATCTATGGATCAATTGATTAAATTACCTGTCGTTGTTTGTGTACTACTTTCTTCCTATTTTATTTGACAAAAAGAATCAAGACATTTCATTATGCTTTTAGAATGTTGGGTTTCCTGAATGGAGCAGCAGTATGATAAGGAACCAGGAAGTTCATAGTAATGGTCCAGTTCTGGAAGATGCTTTGCTCGCAGATCCGAAGGTAAGATCACTTCAAAAATTTCATTGCATGCAACAAAATATCCAATGAATCATGTTAAGAAAATGAACCTTGTGCCTAACTCAACCTCAAGAGCTAGGTCATAGGTCAGGATTATCCAAGGTCATATAAGGAGACAACAACCCATACCCTCAACAATTATGGGACTCTTAACACCCCCAAACACTCAGGAATGCATAGTTGGAGCTTCAACAACATAACGTAGGGCCCTACATTAGGTAATCCAAGTATAGGGATGGGTTTGGATACCATGTGAAGAAATGAAACTAAGGGCCTAACTCAACCCTAAACGATAGCTCATGAGGTGAGAATTGTCCATAGCCATATCAGGAGACAACATTCCATACCCTCTATTGATGGGGGACTCACAAATAAAAAGGGAAATAAGGACAATTTATTAGGGACAAGTGAGTATAACTCGTGATAATTTATTCTTGTCCATGTATATTTACTCTTGTCCCATTCAATGAAATTTGTCTTCTATGGAAAGTGGTTAAAATGAATAACAAAAAAGAAAGTTGGCCAGCCTTTGGCACAGAGAGAGCAGTGTCTCCCATTTCCTTGTTTGTGACATATGTTATTTGGTGCCTTTTCAATTGAAATGAAAATCTATTAGATTTCCATATTCTAGAAGAAATTATAAGGAACGGATGGATAAACTCTTAATATGCAGTTATTTGATGCAATTGAGAATGAAAAGGTGGTCAACAAGACAGTTGAGATATACAATATTGACCGTGCTGTATGTGGTCGTATTGCGGGTGCCGTGGCTAAGAAATATGGAGATACTGGTTTTGCTGGGCAGCTGAACATAACGTAAGATTATCTTTTGTGGTTTGACTTCTGTATTTGCAATTATAAATCAGCATGAACAAGTGTTGTCTTTATCCACTATGCAGATTTACTGGGAGTGCTGGCCAATCATTTGCTTGTTTTCTGACACATGGGATGAACATCAGACTTATTGGAGAAGCTAATGACTATGTAGGAAAGGTTTGTTGGACAACCTATATCTTATCAATACTCCATGTGGATTTGAAACTGTCTGTTATGGTTTTCCCTTACTGGGCATTGGTAATTGGTGGAGTGTAATTCTGGATCACATGCCACATGTGGTTTCTCTGATATGGGAACCACAAAGTAATATTGCCAAGCTGTGTAGCTCACTATATGAATATTAAGATATAATAGTTCATCCATACTAAAAGAAGTTACTGATTCAAATTTCAAAAGGGCATGGCTGGGGGAGAATTGGTTGTAACTCCTGTTGAAAATACTGGATTTTGTCCAGAGGATGCTACCATAGTAGGGAACACCTGCTTATATGGAGCAACAGGTGGTCAAGTATTTGTCAGAGGTAAAGCAGGGGAGCGTTTTGCTGTGAGGAATTCTCTTGCTCAAGCTGTTGTAGAAGGCACTGGTGATCACTGTTGTGAGTACATGACAGGAGGATGTGTTGTTATTCTTGGAAAGTAAGTATTGTTTGTTGTCATGCTCTACTTATTATCGTAAGAGATTTGAAGGTACAAATTGGACAGTGCAGAGTACGTGACATGGATTTAAGCTATGTTTTCTTGCTTACAACAGGGTTGGTAGAAATGTAGCTGCTGGTATGACTGGAGGTTTGGCGTACATTCTTGATGAGGATGGAACACTTATACCTAAGGTGGGATTTGAAACACCTTTATGAATATTTGCTCATCTGTGACAATATTGATGTATACCAAAGGCCTTTAGATTTGCTTTTGTTACCAAATTTTATGAAAAATCTGGATCCTATATAGGTCATTTTAGACTCTCAAAATAACCATATTAAATTGCGGAGTTTCCTTGAAATTCAAGCAAAAGAGAAGACCAAGACTACTGATACTAAATTTATGATCTCACTTTGTTGAGAATGGACATAGAAAATTAATGGATATTTGTAGAATTCTTTTTATTTATAATGATGGTGTCAGTGATTTGTAAAAATCACCGTGGGGGTTCAGAACTTGAATAAAGAACTTAAAGAAATTTCAAAAGCTAAAAAAAATAATTAAATAACAAGAAATGATAAAATAAAAATTCAAAAATAGAATTTAAGAACTTTAAGAAAGATCCTAAGAACCCTAAATTGGACCTAGTAAAAACAATTAGTTGATTAAACTAATTACTTTAACTAGAGAAACAAATTAAGAACTTAGATTAAGTGATCTGTAACAAGAGGATTGCTCTTGCTACTGTTGAGAATAAACAGAAAGGAAAAGAGGGAGAAGAGAAGAAATAGAGAGAATTTGATAATTGATTTTCTGATGTCTGCAAAAGAGCTCATACAACAGTATATAGTACCTGTATGCTCAGTACAAGATTCCTACAGCTGTCCCATCTAATAACAGAATTTGGACTTAATTACAATTACTCATAACTAACTTAGGGACTATTCTGTAAAGCTAATAAAATGCAACTTAAAGGACTAGAGTAGAATTACTGAAACATAAAATAAAATAGTCACAATATGCATTTGTAACAACCCATCCTTCTCCAAATGAAACTTGTCCTCGAGATCTTCATTCTCCTTGATCATCCATGATAGCTGGAAATTGTGATTTGATGAAATTATAATCCTCCCATGTAGCTTCTTCTGGCAACAGATTTGCCCATTGAACTAGAACCTGAGTAGCAGCCTTGTTTCCTTTCTTCACCATCCTTCTGTCTAATATAGCAATGGGTTCCACTAGAGGTTGTCCATCATGTCCACATATAGGAGGATCTAAAGCTGGAAGCACCTGACTTCCTACCTTCTTTTTGAGTTGAGATATATGAAACACAGGATGAATTTTAGCAGTACTGGGCAATGCCAATTTGTAAGCAACTGGCCCAACCTTCTGAATGATTTTGTAAGGTCCATAAAACTTTGATGCCAGCTTGAGATTCTTTCTAACAGAGGTTTGTCTATAAGGTTGCAGCTTAAGGAATACCCAGTCACCTTCCTCAAACTCTCTCTGTCCTCTTCTTATCAGAATTAACCTTCATTCTATTCTGTGCCTTTGCTAAGTTCTCTTTCAACAGTCTGGTAATGATCTGCCTTTCCCTGAACATTTGATCAGCTGTATCCACCCTAGATTGTGCTACTAACTCAAAAGATAGTTGGGGAGGGTCATTTCCATAGAGTACCTTAAAAGGAGTCATTTTCAAGGCAGAGTGATAGCTACTATTATACCAAAATTCAGCCATGGACAAAAACTTGTTCCACTCTTTGGGCCTGTTTCCTGTCATACACCTTAAATAATTTTCCAAGCATCTATTTAATCTTTCAGTTTGCCCATCTGTTTGTGGACGGTATGCAGAACTGTATAGCAACTGTACTTGGAGGACTTTAAAGAGTTCTTTCCAGAATATACTGACAAACACCTTATCTATGTCTGATACCACATTCTTAGGCAGTCCATGTAGCTTATAAATGTTGCCCAAAAACACTCTGGCGACTTGTGAAGCAGTAATAGGGTGAGAAATAACAATGAAATGGGCATACTTACTGTACCTGTCAATTACCACCAAGATTGTGTCCTTCCCTTCTGATTTTGGTAATCCTTCAATGAAATCCACTGGTATGTGTTTCCACACTCCTTCAGGAACTGGCTAATGGTTGTAACAGTCCTGGATAAGCTACCTGCTCATCCTTGCATCTTTGACAAACATCACATTCTTGAACAAACCTTTTCACCTGCTCAATCATAGCAGGCCAATAAAATACTCCTTTGAGCCTTTGATAGGTGGCCCAAACTCCAGAGTGCCCTCCTAGGCCTAACTTGTGCACAACAACAACCAATTGTTGTCTAAGCTCTCCATTACTACCTACCCATGCCTTTCCCTTGTACCTCAGAATACCTTGTTGGATCGAAATGCTCAATGTAGGGTCTGATTGATGGCTTAGAGTAGTCATATCTTGCAGTACTTCCTGATTTCCTTCATAGCTAACTAGAATCTCCTTAATCCATTTTGGCTGCATTTGAGATATCACCAAACATTTGGAAGTTCCAGTTTCTACTTGATGATCCACCTTCTTAGAGAGTGCATCAGCTACCACATTTTCCGCCCCCTCTTTATACTGTATTTCAAAGCTTAACCCCATTAGTTTTGTCAGATCCTTGTGTTGTAATGAAGTGGTAATCCTCTGTTCTTGTAGAAATTTTAGACTGAAATGATCAGTCTTGATAATGAAATGATGGGGTGGAGATAATGTCTCCATCTATCCACAACTTGGAGCTTTCCTATAAGGTAATCCACAATCATGACATGTTTTTTTAAACTCTTTGCATCTTTGTATTTTATTACCTTTAAAAATAAAGTTGATAGAAAATTGTACTTTATCAAGGATGTTTTTAAAAAGTTTTAGGCCATCCTTTACAACTAAGTTATAAATATGACATACACATCTAACATGAAAAATATGAGGAAAAGATGGAGTACATCGAGTTTTTAAAATGTTTACAGCATAATCATTAGAAGAAGCATTATCTAATGTAATAGTCATAATTTTATCAAAAATTCCTAATATTCACTAATTTCATGAATATTTCTTGAAATAAAAATTACAGTGTGCCTTTCATCATTATATCTATATGCTAATATACGTTTTTGCATAGATCAATTGTGATCTATCCAATGACATATAATAGTTAAATAATCATTACCATTAGTACTACGGCCTATGTCAGAAGTGATAGTCACTTTGCCATTAAAATGATACAATGCATAACGTAAATATTATTGATATTCATGCGCAAATTTAAAAACATCTCTTATAATAGTTGATCTAGGAAAATCGTTAAAAACAAGATTATATGTTTCTCGAATGTAATGAATAAAATCAGGAGAGGAAGGAAATGAAAAAGACAAACCCTCCACAACAACTAATTTTACTAAATTTTTTCGATCTTTGTGTTTATCAAATTTCGGACTTATAACTCCCCCCGTCATCGGGTTAGTTCGACCCTGTACTTGATTGGGGACACTATGTGAACCTTGTCCCGACTTAGAAGACATTTGCACACCCGCTTTTTCAGCCAAGTATTGGTTATACCTTGCGTTGTGATCATTTTTCACATGTCTCATTAAACCTCCTATCCCACCTTGACCTTTTCCAGTTTTAAATTTATAAACTTCGCGACAAATTTTACAAATAGCTAGTTGATTAGGAATGTACCTTTCAAAAAAATCTCATGCAAGTGATTTTAATTTTCGTTGTTTTTGGCCTCTTCTCATATTAGGGGGAATATGAGGGATCAGTTTCAGACTAAGTCTCAGTCTGAGCCTGAGGTGGAGTTGCACTCGTAGGTGTGTTATCTAAATTATCTTCTAATTCATTTTCTAAATCATAGTCTGGTTTAGATACAAAATATACTTCATGATCTAATGGTATATTAATATTAACATTAAAAAGTTCAGTTTCATCTACATGAGTGAAATTATCATAATTAAGATTACTAAAAGATGCACCCTTACCCCTGCTACCCCTACTACCTCTACCAGAAAAACGTCCACCTCGTTCCATTATGATTATGCAAATAAATAATGAAAATTAAGAAAATTAAGTACAATAATTATAATTAAGTAACAATAATAATTTAAATAAAAGAAGGAACGAGTGTACCAAACGCCGACGTGTAATCGAGGTTGAAAATTGAAAATTTGCTCGATGATCCTCAAGCTAGTTGCCAACATCACTCCCAATTTTTGAACTTTGATAGAAATTACCAAATAAAATATAATATTTAGTGTGCAATTTAGACTTGTAGAGAGAGAGAGATTAGAGAGATAGTAGGCAGCTTTGTGAGAAAAAAATGAAGAGGAAAATGAGGTATTTATAGTTGAAAAATAAGGTTAATGTGTAAATATACTAACTTAAGGGTTAAAAATAAATATTAAGGGAGTAGGGGGGTTTATGGGGTGGTGGGGGGCCAAAATGGCCGTTTGTAGCCATTGCCAACGGCTATAATTGCAAATGGTCGTTTGTGCAACCGCTATAATCAGTAAACGGGTCGGGATCGGGGCAGGACGGGATGGGTCAGATCGATGGCGGGATGGGGCGGGACCAGCCCTAGTCCCGTCCCGAGTTCGAACCCGATTACCTACAATCCCCATCCCCTAGTTTACCCGGCGGGACCGGGAAGGGGAGGGTCGGTATCGGGACGTCCCGGCCCACTGGCCAGCCTTAGTATATAGTACATGTATGCTCGGTACAAGATTCCTACAGCTGTCCCAACTAAAAACAGAATTTGGCACTTAATTACAATTACGCATAACTAGCTTGGGGACTATTCTGTAAAGCTAATAAAATGCAACTTAAAAACTTAAAAGGACTAGAATAGAATTACTGAAACTTAAAATAAAATAGTCACAATAGGCATTTGTGACATGATCTTGACTTCAAATTGAAGAAACTTGAGACAATAATTTGCTCAAGGCTAATTACCTTCTATAGATGACTTAATTGAAACCAAAGATATCAACTAAAAGAAATACCTTACCTCCTAAAAGAATGTTCTTGTAAGGTTGCAAGAGAAATGCCAAGTTGCCACACACAAAGGTGTAAAAGGAGAAATCTCTCAAATTATATTAACAATATTTAAATTATAAAACAAACAAAAGAAAGCCCTATATATAGTGTAAGGGGACGTGTAAAACCACTCCTCAAAGACTAGGAATTTAATTCATAAACTAACTTCGAAAAAGGGTAAAAAATGACCGTAGTGTAAATCATAAATGGCTCAAATATGTCCTTACCCCTATTAGATCACAAATGCCCTCAACATTTAGGTCTATATACTAACGGAACATTGACATGGAATTGGTGACATGGATTAATTAATCATAATTTTGTAGCTTTATATGTTTTAGAATGCTGATTTGACAACTATTTCTTCCGGTGTTTTGAGAGATGACTTTCAGCTTTACCAACATGTATTACAAATTTGTTTTGGTTTCTTGAAACTGCATTCTTCTCTGTGTATTCTCTGACATTTTTACCATTTTTTAAAGGTAAACAAGGAGATTGTTAAGATCCAAAGAGTTCTTCTCTGTGTATTCTCTGACATTGTTACCATTTTTTAAAGGTAAACAAGGAGATTGTTAAGATCCAAAGAGTGGTTGCTCCGGTGGGCCAAATGCAGCTAAAGAACCTAATCGAAGCCCATGTTGTAAGTACACGTATATTTTCGTATGTGCCTGCATGTGCGCGCATACATGCTCGATTAATGATACAGCTCATTGGAACATAATTACATGTTTTAGGAATTTGTCATTTATGTGCTCACAATCTAATTTGATAAGCTCCCTTCAAACTTTTTCAGGTATATTGCCATCTATAATTCAAAATATTTATTTTGGTTGAGTATGTGTTTGGGTTGAGGGGTGGAGGGAGGGACGGGGAGTGGGGAGTGTGGCATACTTACTTTTTATCTTTCTTTATCTGATGATCACTTCATGGGCTTTTGGCCTTTAGTTCGTCCACAAGGCTTTAGTATCAATAATACAGTTAATTGATGATGTGTCTGCTTTGCATGAACGGTATCCATGCTATTTTTCTTGGGATGTTACACAAATAGCTGACCGGATTCAATGTTTGCTTTTCCTAATTGATATGCATAAATTATACACTAATTATACATGGTTATATACATATTAGAAGGGCAGTCCGGTAAGCTCCCGCTATGCGCGGGGTCCGGGGAAGGGCCGAACAACAAGGGTCTATTGTACGCAGTCTTACCTCACATTTCTGCAAGAGGCTGTTTCCACGGCTTGAACTTATGACCTCCTGGTCACATGGCAGCAACTTTACGGTTATATACATGAATTATACATCCCCCAGTTATTTTTAGTTTAAACGGTTGGGTGAGCAGCTATTTAGGTTAATTCTTATTTCTTCATTTTCCTTTGAATGAATTACTGACTGGTTGAGGTAGTCTGTTCTAATATATGTGTGTTCATTCTACCTAGGAAAAAACTGGCAGCACGAAAGGCTCTGTTATCCTCAAGGATTGGGACAAATATTTGCCACTGTTTTGCCAATTGGTTCCACCAAGTGAAGAAGACACCCCTGAGGCCAGTGCTGAATATGAGCAAGCGGCTGCCGGGCAGGTCACATTGCAGTCTGCTGAGATACCATTAAAATAAATCTAAGGACCAATCATATGCACACAGCCATGACCACGGCCTAATCAGGAGGCGGTTTGTACAGGAAATTCATTTTAATTTATAGAATCAGATCGTCAGCAAAAGAGAACAGCGGAGTCTGAGAAATCAAAACACTTAAAGATACAAGTTTTCCTTTGTCGAACAGGGGGCTAGTCTTTTGTAGTGCTTCAACAGTTGTACAGTGATGGTGAAGAAACTGTAAGTTCTTGATAAACTATGGCATAATAGTTACTTTGCCAGTATTGTTTCACCGAAGAACTTGGAAGTTCAGATACAATTTTAATGAATTTTATTAGTTCTGGCCCCTAATATTTTTTCATTCTAGGGGTTTTTCATTCTCATGCTTAATAAGATGTAACTTGTATCATGAACGACTGATTCAAGAATGTGTAAATTAGAATAGCCAAGCAAAGATTTGCTTGTTGGGAACATCGATAAATGGTAATGCAAATGCTTCCTTTGCTTTAAGCATGAAATAATTCGAATACTAAGAAATGGAATTTCAGTGGTGTGACTTCTCTAGAGTTTCTTCACCCACTTCACGTTTTCTTGTATTTTTATAACATATATTCTCATTTGGTGAAAAGTCCATTAATCACTCCCCGTTACGCCCCGAACCATGGCGTGGGTGTAACATGACACTCGGTGTTTGATTGCATGTGACCGAGCGAACCCATGGCTTGCTGGATCAACATGGGCATTTAATATCATGAAATAATCATTTAAAACATAGAAATCTGAATGGTGAAAATATGATTGCGGAGATAGTCTGAAAACATAGTACGTCTGAAGATCTGACATGACATGCTAAACTAGTCTATGAAATCTATGAACATGAGTTTGGCTGCTAAAACTGTTTATCAGAACAAGGCCTTGACATATTTTTATTGTAAAGCATGACATGGAAATAAATAAACTAACACCCCGAATGAAATTGGGCTCACCAATAGTTGATACGGTAGGAATCTTAGCAATTTGATTTGTTGTTTTGAAACTTCGTGCAGTCCCGAGTAAAGAGACGTAAGTATATTTGAATTGCACTCGTATGTAAAGCAACTGAATGAATAAGCAGGCACATGAAATGTAGGAACTGAAACTGTAACCTGAGCATGAGCGTGTATAATATCTGACATGAATATAATAAACATGATATCTTATTTTAATGGGAGAGCTTTAGTATAACTGACATGAAACCATTGCGCGAGAACGTGCCGTCGGATTTCTACCCGATCAACTAAGCCATCTCGTACCTTGCTGGGGTACGAGACATGAACATGACATGAATGGATCCAATAACCCGCAATGAGCATACGTAGTTTCAAGTATTAAACCTTCTCGGTAATCTGTGCAACTCTCAAAACATGAACGTGAATGTAGTTGGCCTGTAAGTCCATGAATTTCATAAACATGATTTGTAAGTATAATTTAACATGCGGATAGATACATAATATAACTTGTATGAAATATGGAAACATGTAAGATTCATGGAAATATAGTAGTATTGGTTCATGACTTGTAATTGAGAACCCATAAAATTCAAAGCACGTGTTCATGGAGTACGGATAGGTTCATGACAATCATAATGACATATCATGAATTCAACTAACGAATTTGTAATATAATCATGACATACCATAATACATGCAGTTCCGGTTATCATGAACTTGGAATAAAACCCTGTCTGTGGAATTTCATATTTGCATGGATGAACGTGGTGTGGGGAAGAACAATAACATTCTCACACGTGGATAGAAGCCCTAAACACCTTAATCGCTCCAAGTCTTGTAATAAAGGGTTGAACTTGAAGAAGTAATCTAAAAGCCTGAACTTTTAAACCCTTGAGTTGGGTTTTCTTAAAAACTGTCACACCCCAAACCATGGCCTCATCGTAACACAACACTTGGTGCTTGACTGCATGTGATCGAGTGAACCACATGGCTTGCTGAATCAACATGTACATCAAAATCATGAAATAATAATTTAAAACATGTAAAATTGAGTACTCTAATCATAGTCTGAAAATATAGTTGTGGAAACAATTGGAAAAACATATTAAGTCTGAATACTGACATGACATGCTAGCTTAGTCTATGAAACCTCTAAACATGAGTCTGACTGCTAAACATTGTTTACCAGGACAAGGGTCTGGCATACCTTTTTTGCAAAGCATGAAATGTAAAATAAATAAACTAATACCCCGAATGAAATAGGGCTTATCAATAGCTGATACTGAAGGAATTCTAGCGAACTGATCCGTCCTCCTGACACTCCGTACATGCACCGTGAAGTGCAGGCCTCGAGCAAAAGGGACGTAAGTACAATTGAATTTTACTCGTGTGTAAAGCAACTAAATGAATAAGCAGACACATGAAATAATAGAGACATGAAACTGAGATCGAAACTATAACCTGAGCATGAACATGTATAATTTCTGACATGACTATAATAGAACATGATAAATTATTTTAAATGAGAGAGCTTTAGTATAACCAATATGAAACCACCATGCTAGAACGTGGCGTCTGATCACTGCCCGATCAGCTAAGCCATCTCGTACCTTGCCGGGGTACGAGACATGAACATGACATGAATGGATCCAATAACCCGCAATGTGTAACATGAAGGAATCGTACTAACTGGGCAGTGCGATCCTTATCCTACATTGGTAGTTTCAGGTATTAAACCTTCTCGATAATCTGTGCTACTCCCAAAACATGAACATGGATATAATTGGCTTGTAAGTCCATGAATTTCATAAACATGACTTGTAAATATTGATTGTAGATATAATATGACATGTATATAATTTTCATAAGACATGCAAAATCTTGAAGAATTCATAAAGTAAAACAATAGTAGTTCATAAACACTTCGTATTTCATGGTTCAAACTCATGGAATCAATATTAAGAGCATTCATGGATTTCAGACATATTCATGACAACCATAGTGACATATCACGAATACAATTTACTAAAATGTGATATAAGCATGGTATATATAGTTGTACATGTATTTAGGGTCATCATGAACTTGAGAAAAACCTTATTTTTATGGAAAAACGTGGCGTGGGGAAGAACAACAACATTTCCACACATGGATAAAAACCCTATATACTTTATTTGCTCCTAATCTTGTAATAAAAATCTAAACTTGATAAAGAATTCCCAAAAGCCTTTAATTCCTTGAGATAGATTTTCTTAAAAATTCTAGGTTAAGAATTAATGATTTCGCTTAGAACTTGAGTATACTTGGTTAGAATCGCGTGGAAATACATGAAAATGAGTTACCTTGAGCTATGAGGATGATGAGAGGAGGAGAACTTCGTGCTAGGGCTCGGGAGAATGAAGAATGAAATAAAAGATTGAAAAACACAGTATTTATACTGTTCAACCGTCGGGCCAATTTTACAGTACCTTTGACGGACCGTAAAATATTTCATGGCTTGTGAAAGTGGCTGTGAATCGGTTCCAGTGAGTGATTTTTCTTCGAAAGAATTATCGTACCGTTTTACGATCCTTAAAACATTCTACGGTAGGTTTAACGGTCCATAAAACTTATACGGATCGTAAAATTCCACCGACATCCTTAAACAATAACTTGGATTTCTGGGTCAGTTTTACTGTAACTTCTATTACTCGTAAAATATTTTAAGGTCCGTATTTCTGGGTGTAAAACTGAATAATGCCGATTTCATCAAATTTCTAATCTCAACACTTCCCACTTTATTTTTAATCCTTGGGTCATGAAAAATACTTAGTCCAATGGTACGCGGTGTTACAATATCTCCCCATTGGGATTGTTCTTCCTTGAATGATGGGTCATGGTTGGGAACGCGATTAACTTAAGAACTTATGGACATGGCATGAGTACATGATCGTGAAAAAACGTGACATAGATTATGGGGACTGAAATGACATGATTATATGAAAACATGAACATGGGGGCATGAGACATGAATATGTAGTACATGAACGTGAAACATAAGACATGGATACGTAAGGGACTGTGTTGTAATGAAGTGGTAATCCTCTTTTCTTGTAGAAATTTTAGACTGAAATTATCAGTCTTGATAATGAAATGATGGGGTGGAGATAATGTCTCCATCTATCCACAACTTGGAGCTTTCCTATAAGGTAATCCACAATCATGACATGTTTTTTTAAACTCTTTGCATCTTTGTATTTTATTACCTTTAAAAATAAAGTTGATAGAAAATTGTACTTTATCAAGGATGTTTTTAAAAAGTTTTAGGCCATCCTTTACAACTAAGTTATAAATATGACATGCACATCTAACATGAAAAATATGAGGAAAAGATGGAGTACATCGAGTTTTTAAAATGTTTACAGCATAATCATTAGAAGAAGCATTATCTAATGTAATAGTCATAATTTTATCAAAAATTCCTAATATTCACTAATTTCATGAATATTTCTTGAAATAAAAATTACAGTGTGCCTTTCATCATTATATCTATATGCTAATATACGTTTTTGCATAGATCAATTGTGATCTATCCAATGACATATAATAGTTAAATAATCATTACCATTAGTACTACGACCTATGTCAGAAGTGATAGTCACTTTGCCATTAAAATGATACAATGCATAACGTAAATATTATTGATATTCATGCGCAAATTTAAAAACATCTCTTATAATAGTTGATCTAGGAAAATCGTTAAAAACAAGATTATATGTTTCTCGAATGTAATGAATAAAATCAGGAGAGGAAGGAAATGAAAAAGACAAACCCTCCACAACAACTAATTTTGCTAAATTTTTTCAATCTTTGTGTTTATCATATTTCGGACTTATAACTCCCCACGTCATCGGGTTAATTCGACCCTGTACTTGATTGGGGACACTATGTGAACCTTGTCCCGACTTAGAAGACATTTGCACACCCGCTTTTTCAGCCAAGTATTGGTTATACCTTGTGTTGTGATCATTTTTCACATGTCTCATTAAACCTCATATCCCACCTTGACCTTTTCCAGTTTTAAATTTATAAACATCGCGACAAATTTTACAAATAGCTAGTTGATTAGGAATATACCTTTCAAAAAAATCTCATGCAAGTGATTTTAATTTTCGTTGCACTCGTGGGTGTGTTATCAAAATTATCTTCTAATTCATTTTCTAAATCATAGTCTGGTTTAGATACAAAATATACTTCATGATCTAATGATATATTAATATTAACATTAAAAAGTTCAGTTTCATCTACATGAGTGAAATTATCATAATTAAGATTACTAAAAGATGCACCCTTACCCCCGTTACCCCTACTACCTCTACCAGAAAAACGTCCACCTCGTTCCATTATGAGTATGCAAATAAATAATTAAAATTAAGAAAATTAAGTACGATAATTATAATTAAGTAACAATAATAATTTAAATAAAAGAAGGAACGAGTGTACCAACGCCGACGTGTAATCGAGGTTGAAAATTAAAAATTTGCTCGATGATCCTCAAGCTAGTTGCCAACATCACTCTCAATTTTTGAACTTTGATAGAAATTACCAAATAAAATATAATATTTAGTGTGCAATTTAGACTTGTAGAGAGAGAGATTAGAGAGATAGTAGGCAGCTTTGTGAGAAAAAATTAAGAGGAAAATGAGGTATTTATAGTTGAAAAATAAGGTTAATGTGTAAATATACTAACTTAGGGGTTAAAATAAATATTAAGGGGGTAGGGGGGTTTATTGGGTGGGGGGGCCAAAATGGCCGTTTGTAGCCATTGCCAACGGCTATAATTGCAAATGGTCGTTTGTGCAACTGCTATAATCAGTAAATGGGACGGGATCGGGGCAGGACGGGATGGGTCAGATCGATGGCGGGATGGGGCGGGACCAGCCCTAGTCCCGTCCTGATTTCGAACCCGATTACCTATAATCCCCATCCCCTAGTTTACCCCATGGGACCGGGAAGGGGAGGGTCGGTATCGGGACGTCCCGGCCCACTAGCCAGCCTTAGTATATAGTACATGTATGCTCAGTACAAGATTCCTACTATTGTCCCAACCAAAAACAGAATTTGGCACTTAATTACAAATACGCATAACTAACTTAGGGACTATTCCGTAAAGCTAATAAAATGCAACTTAAAAACTTAAAAGGACTTGAATAGAATTACTGAAACTTAATAAAATAGTCACAATATGCATTTGTGACATGATCTTGACTTCAAATTGAAGAAACTTGAGACAATAATTTGCTCAAGGCTAATTACCTTCTATAGATGACTTAATTGAAACCAAAGATATCAACTAAAAGAAATACCTTACCTCCTAAAAGAATGTTCTTGTAAGGTTGCAAGAGAAATGCCAAGTTGCCACACACAAAGGTGTAAAAGGAGAAATCTCTCAAATTATATTAACAATATTTAAATTATAAAACAAACAAAAGAAAGCCCTATATATAGTGTAAGGGGTCATGGTTGGGAACGCGATTAACTCAATAACTTATGGACATGGAATGAGTACATGATCGTGAGAAAAATGTGACATAGATTATGGGGACTGAAATGACATGATTACATGAAAATATGAACATGGGGGCATGAGACATGAATAGGTAGTACATGAACGTGAAACATGAGATATGGATACGTAAGGGGCATGACATAAATACTAAAGGTATTTACCTTGTACGCTTTCTTCTTGGTCCTCAAATAAGTGCGGGTATCTGGACTTCATGTCCTCTTCGTCTTCCCACGTATCCTCTTCAACTTTTTGACTTCTCCACAACACATTCACTGAGGCAACTTTATGAGTTTTTAACTTGCGAACCTAACGATCCAGAATAGCCACAGGGACCTCTTCATAGGTTAGGCCATCCTTAACTGTGATGGATTCGGTAGGAACAACCAACGGCGAGTCTCCCACATACTTCTTCAACATGGATACATGAAACACTAGGTGCATAACAACTATTTCTCGTGGTAGTTTAAGCTCATAAGCTATTTGGCCAATCCTTCGTAGGATCCTGCATGGTCCGATATATCTGGGGTTGAGTTTCCCTTTCTTCCTAAATCTCATGACACTCTTCATATGTAAAACTTTCAGAAACACCCAATTCTCAACCTGAAACTACATGTCTCTACACCTTATGTCTGAATAGGACTTTTAGCAACTCTGAGCCATTTTCAAACGCTCCTAAATAAACTTGACTTTTTGCATGCTTGCTGGACCAAATCTAGTCCTAACAATTCTGCTTCACCAACTTCAAATCAACCAATTGGTGATCTACACCTTCTCCCATATAGAGCTTCGAATGGTGTAATCTTGATACTAGCATGGTAACCGTTATTATAAGAAAATTCAATGAGAGGCAAGTGATCATCCCAATTACCTTTAAAATCAAGAACACATGCCCTCAATATATCCTCAAGGGTTTGAATAGTGCATCCTACTAGCCATCCGTCTGAGGATGAAAAGTTGTGCTGATATTTACCTTGGTACCCAATCCTTTCTGAAAGGACTTTCAAAAGTTCGTTGTGAACTGAGCACCTCAGTCTGAAATAATGGTATTACATCTTGTACTTTTGTATGTTAAAGTGTGTCGTGAGTTAGTTGATGTACACTTGGAGAACTAGGTCCTCCTTAAGCTTATGAATGTTTAACACCCTATTTGATAGTGTCGGGAAGTGTAGACGTAACACCCTGAGTTTTTTCGCGTTGTATTACGTCGTCATAAGTTAAGTTATCTGAGGAGGATAAGGACTTGCACAAGGTTAGTAATAGTTTAAAACTAAAGTTAAGGCCAAACATGTAATGCCCCATACTTCTAATTGTGTGTATGACTAAGTTGAAGTCGACAAACTTACTTGTATATGAAAGAATAAGGCTATAGTTACTGCCTAAGGGTATAACTGTATATAAATATTAAGTCTACTTAAATTAAATGAGATTTATAAACGAATAAGGAATCAAAAAAGGTAGACGACCTACTAGCTTCACCTATGTGTTTCACCTAATTTCATTGACGTCCTACATGCTTGAGCTACTACTTACACATCCTACTTGATTGCGTTACTTTTTTCCACGTCGTATTTTCTTGACCTACTTCTCGTCCTACTTGTTTCACGTCCTACTTATTAAATGAGGATGGCACACATGTTTAGAGCTAGTTAGCAAGCTACTTACTTAGGTAGGTGGCAAGTAGGTGACAAGTAGGTGATTCACCTACTTAAAATGTGTGGACCAAGTTAAAAGGGAAGGAAAGAGGATAGAGATGGACAGATTTGGGGCAGCCCAAGACCCATCTTCCCAAGCCTATTTAATGGGCCATTTATACATGTATACTATCTCATTCTCACTTAGAAACATTCCACAACCTTCTCTACTCTCTCTCATTTCGACCAAGGCAGCCCCAAGCTCTCCCAAATACCTCCCAAGAGTTCTCATATCATCCCAAATCAAATTCAAGAGTAAACCACCCAGATCTTGCTATAGAGAATCCTTGATGAGGATCTAGTTGTGCTTTCTTCTTAGTTGCTGAAGTTGGAAGTGTTGAGGGTTCTTTCTACTTAAAGGGAGTTTTTCAAGAGTTGTTCTTTCTGTGTGAGGTAAGTTCTTCCTTGTCCTACATGGTTTCGATCATATCTAAGTCCTAGCTAAGTTGTTTAGTTGAGAAGTTGCGGGATTTCGCTCGGAAATTATTTGTAGTGTTGTTGCACCTTGTTAGGTTGCTTTATGGTGTTCTTGTGATGGTTAAGGAGCTGGAAATCATGTATATATGTTAGTTTGTGTGCTGGACATGTTGGATGTATTAGCATATTAATTGTTTTAGGTTGTGAGTTGGAGAACATATGAATCATAGACTTGAGTTGTAGATTCATGTCATGCCTAGGTGCTGGAAGTATGAACATGTATTATAGGAGTTAATTGGTGATGTAAATATGCTTAGAAGATGAGAGTTGTAAGTTGAATGACTAGATAATGTTGCGAAATGTTAGTTGTGTTGTATAAGGTGTTGGGATTGATTTAGGTGGAAAATTAGGTTGTTCTTAAAGTAAGGAGATGCTAAATGTATTTTGTATTGGTGTATATGTGTATTGTTGTTAGTGCTTCAAGGTTAAAGAAGATTAGGCAAGTATATATGTCTATACATCATGCTAGAGCGGAAATGTCATTCATTGGTTACTTAGTACGTTCCTTTATGTTGATAGTAGTATTGTTTTCTTGGTTGTAGCTTGATTTGTGAAGGAAGATGAGTCGTCACCTTCGTTGGAGGATTGAAATAGAGGTATGTAATGGATAGCCCTTCCTTCATTTGTCATGACTCATTAGAAAGTGTACTTGATGAGAGAAATCATAAAAAGAGCAATTGTGGTATTCTTGTATTTGGTGTCCTTACTACCTTAGATTGTGGCGTGTAGTTGAGTTAAGAGTTTTGTGGCTCATAAATCAATTCCTACGTTTATTAGCATTCATTTGATTCATTACACGAGTGTGTATCTTAAATAGTAGGTGAATTAGCTTGTAACTTACCAATTGTGTCTCGAAATTCCAGTTGCGCCTAATAGTTGTCGGCCTGTAATAAGAGTCAAAAGTTGTTAGAGAGTCATAATACGAAGTTCCATCCATATACTTGCTGGTCTTTGCGCTTGCCTAGTTGGTTCCATTCCAAACTACTAAGTCCCCATTAGATGCTATACTACTAGATATGATCTCATATGGTATTTGGAATCGTTAGTTAGTCTTCATGAGATAAGAGTACCAAGAGATAAGTTGTAGCAAGAGTCGGGTCATATACTTGCTAGTTGTTTAGCTATCCAAGCCTACTTCATTGTGGTTACTACCTTCCTATTTGATTATATATGCATTTCTCATGAACTCTGAAGGTAAGTGAATTCTTTAGTTACATTACTTGTAAGCAATTGTATGTATCATATGTTGTTATCTCAGAAGAGAGCTTTAGTTAAATAAAGAAATACGTAGAGAACCTAGTTGAGTTAAGAGAAATGGCTCGTTGAGCCTTACGACTTATTTGTTAGCCTTTGAGCATATTTGCTAGCCTTCGTGCTTACTTGGTAGCCATCGAGGCTTATTTGGCGGCCACCCAGGCCTATTTGCTGACCTCCCAAGGTCTATTTGTCGCTCTAGCGGAGCATATTTGTGAAATAGAGATTAGTTGTATAAGCAGGCGTAACTTAAATTGTTGTAGTACTTCACATTGCGAGATAGAGATTAGTTGTACTTGTAACTTAAACCGGTTGTGGCATTTCATCTTTTACGGTTTTTAGAAATCTGAGAAGAATACATCTTACAGGTAAGTGACATATCTCACTATACTTGTTGTTACTTGGTTTTACATGTTTCTACTTGAAGCTTCAGTATTATTATGTTTATCTACCTCACATACTCAGTACATTATTTCGTACTGACACCCTTTGTTTGCTGGGGGCACTGCATGTCATACTGCAGGTGCAGGTTGCCGGGTCGACATGTCTTCCAGTAGTTGCTTCAGTCGATCAGCTAAAGTTTGGTGAGCTACACTTCCTTCTGGAGTAATCGAGTCTGGAAACACATGTGATATAGTTGTACATGCTATATAGGTAGGCCGGGGCCCTGGCCCGACCAAGTTGTTTTATCAGAAACTCTTAGAGGCTTTTGTGGACGTATGTACAGCTATGGTCAGTAGCATTATGTGAGTAAAGAGGTATATGGGTTGAGGCCTCATAGGATCATGATTATATATATATATATATATATATGGTTGGGACTTTGTGTTTGCAGATTGTTGAATACAATAAGTTACTTGCTTTACACAGGGTCGCTCACGTAAGTAAGGCACTTGGTTCCGTCCACCTCACCAAGGTTGGGGTGTGACAAATAGACACCAGAGTCCCATGAAGCTTGACAATTTCTTAGATATACAACTTGGGATAAATCTTTTGTTGAATCTATGGTCTTGACTGGCAATAAGTGTGCTAATTGAGTAAGTCGGTCTACAATCACCCAAATAGAATCATGCCTTCGAGATGAGCGGGGTACATCTGTTATGAAGTCCATATTTATCATCTCCCATTTTCAAACAGGAATATCAATGTTATGAGCCAACCCACCAGGACTTTGGTGCTCGACTTTCACTTTTGACAATTTAGACACTTGGCTACAAAGTCTGTTACATTCCTTTTCATATCGTTCCACCAATAATCTATTTAAGACCATGATACATCTTTGTAGAACCTGGGTGAATGGAATACCTGGAATTGTGTGCTTCTGCCATGATTCGTTCTCTTAGTCTATCCATATTCGGAACACATAATCTTCCTTGGTACCTTAGAGTACTATCATTTGCTCCTTGTTCAAAATCCGTTGTCTTATGCTTGTGAATCCCCTCTTTTTGCTGTAACAAATATGGTGATATTAAATTGTTTCTCTTTCACCTCGGCTACTAAGGAGGACTCAGACCTATTCTGAACAACCATAACACCATCTTCGGAGTCCAAAAGTCAAACTCCTAAACTGGCTAGTTGGTGAACTTCGATCGCCATGGTTCTGTTTTCTTCTTTTACATGAGCTAAGCTTCCCATGGATCACGACTAAGAGCATCGGCTATCATGTTCGCTTTCCCCAGACGATAGAGAACATCCACGTCATAATCCTTAAGCAATTCGAGCCATCTCCTCTATCTAAGATTCAACTCTCGTTTCTTGAAATATACAAGAGGCTCTTGTGGTATATGAAAATATCAACATGACTCCAAATAAATACTGGCGCCATATCTTGAGCACAGAAACCACAACTGCCAATTCTAAATCATGAGTTCGATAGAATTTTCTTGAGGTTTAAGTTGTCTGGATGTATAAGCTATAACCTTTCCATGCTGCATTAGGACACATCCGAGACCAACTCCTGACGAGTCATAATACACTATGAACCCCTCGGTTTCCTTTGGTAACGTCAAAACTCGGGCAGAAGTCAACCTTGTTTTCAATTCTTTGAAACTGTGCTCACAGGTATCTGACCACTAAAATTTGAATTTCTTCTGAGTCAACCTAGTCAATGGAGCTGAGATAGAGGAAACCCTCCACGAAACACCTGTAATAGCTTGCTAGACCCAAGAAATTCTTATCTCGGAGATTGAATGATGCAAGCCAAACTTCATCAAGAACGTGCAAACTAAGATGAGATAGGGATCACTACCTTGGAGGTTTAAAGGATGCTTGTAATAAATACTTGAAGCTCGAGAGTATGCTAAAGTGGAAGTACAAGACTCAATTTGGAAGAAGTATGGAGAAGAAGGTTATTTATGCAAAAAAGGGTTATTCCATAAATGCAAGCCTTTCATCTCTTGATAAGACTACCAAACAAGGCCTTTATTCATTAATGATATTATTGTAATAGCTATAGTATTCTTCCCATTCTAGTTAGTATAAACACAATCTTAGTTTATTCAATTAGGGAGACTATTTTGATGAATGATATTTGATACTCTTTTGAGAGTTTGTGAGCTTGTGGAAGCTTTTGTCTTGAATGCTTTGTTGAGAGAGTTGGTTGTTTGGGGACTTTGAGGTCACTCTAAGAGGTTTGGTGCTTGTGATTACTCAATTGGAGGTCATGGTTATTGTAGAACCTTGGTTGCCAATTGGTATTTTATTTTGTGTCTACCTATCTATCCTTTAATTTTATTGTTGATTCCTTATTTTTACATATCCATTATTATATAAATTCGTATCATAGTCTAGAATACATTTGTTCCATCAAATCTAGTCTTGCGATTTGATTTCTACAAAAAATATCCGAAATTCCAAAAGAAATCTGAAAATTCAAAAATCAATATCCTTTTGAATCTTTGTTTGTTTGTTGTTTTTGATACTATATTCGCATTATCTAGTGTTATTTGAGTCTAGATCCGAAATTTCAAGCCATTTGGGGTTGATTTGAATATTCTCATTGTTGGCTTGAGGGTTGAAGAAATTGAAATTGGATCTTGAAGAATTTGTGGTTGTTTGAGCTAAAAGAGTATTAAGGTTTATTCTCTAACTTCATAGGAAGACACATCTAAAATTTGGGGTCATTTCAAGTTAGTTTGAAGATTCTATCATTGTTGAGTTTGAAGGTTTAAAGAACTTGAAGTACAAGTTGGTGGGTCTTGGAGATTGAGTTAAATTGAAGGCTCAAACCTATTGGGCTTTGTTTATCTAGTAGTAGAGGCTCAAGATCCATGTTTGAAGGCAAACAAAATTGAATTGAATTGAATCATCTAGAAATTTGAAATTTCAAGGTGTTCTTGGGGATCTTGAAACATTCTTGGTGAAGAAGAAGGCAAAAAATAGGATTTGACCCAAATGCCTAATCCAAAGTTTGGAAAAGATGTTTTTGAGGTTGGATTTTAGATCCTAGAGGTCAAATCTACTTGGATCCGAAGTTTCAAAGTGTTTGGAAGAGTTTTGGACAAATCACCAATGAAGAACCTTCAAGCTTTGAAGAACACCATAGTGAGTTTAGTGATTTGAAGGTCAATTGGTTCCAATTTGTAGTGGGCTTTGTTCTCCAAGTTGAGAGGAGCTTAGATCTAAAATTTAGAGCAAATCCGAGTTGGAATTGAAGTACTCTAAAATTTGGACGTTCTTAATGTTCTTGAGCAATCTTCATATCTTCATAAGGAAGAAGACACCCAAAAGCGTCTTTTGATCCAAAATTTCAAAAAATTTAATACTAGCCGAGATGGTCATGTTTTTCATTTGATATTGAGTCAAGTGATGTAGTCATCACTTCAGTTAAATGAAATAATGCCAGCCGAGATGGTCATGGGTTTCATTCTATATCGAGTTAGGTAATGTAATTTTGTTCCAAGTCCTGCAATCGTCACTTAAATTGAATGATGTAATGACAACTGATATGGTCATCGTTTTCATTCTATATCGAATCAGGTGATGTAATAACGGCCCAAGTGCTACAACCATCACTCCGGTTGAATGATATAATGACAGTCGAGATGATCATCGTTTGCATTCTATATCGAGTTAGGTGATGTAATTTTAGCCAATGTGCTACAGTCATCACTCCAGTTGAATGATGTAATGGTTGCCGATCTGGTCATGGTTTTCATTCTCTAAAGAGTTAGGTGATGTAATTTCGACCCAAGTACTGTAGTAGTCACTCTAGGTTAATGATTTAATGTCAGCCGAGATTGTCATGGTTTTCATTATATATCGAGTCAGGTAATGTAATTCTGGCCAAAGTGCTACAGTAGTCACTCCAGTTGAATGATGTAATGCCATCCGAGATGGTCATGGTTTTCATTCTATATCGAGTCAGGTAATGTAATTCCGGCCCAAGTGTTGTAGTCGTCACTCCAGGTTAATTATGTAATGCCAGCCTAGATGGTCATGGTTTTCAATCTATATCGAGTCAGGTAATGTAGTTCTGGCCCAAGCACTCCAGTCGTCACTCCAGTTGAATGATGTAATGCCAGCCGAGATGGTCATGGATTTCATTCTATATCGAGTCAGAAGATATAATTATGGCCCAAGTGATTTAGTCGTCACTCTAGTTGAATAATGTAATGCTAGACGAGATGGTCATGGTTTTAATTATATATCGGGCAGGCGATGTAATTTCGGCCAAAGTGCTACAATCGTCACTCCAGTTGAATGATGTAATGCCAGCCGAGATGGTCATGGTTTTCATTGGATATCGAGTCAAGTGATGTAGTCGTCACTCTAGTTAAATGATAAAATGCCAGCCGAGATGGTCATGGTTTTCATTATATATCGAGTTAGGTAATGTAATTCCGGCCCCAGTGTTGCAGTCGTCACTCAAATTGAATGATGTAATGACAACCGACGTGGTCATTATTTTCATTCTATATCAAGTCAAGTAATGTAATTTTAGCCGAAGTGCTGCAGTCATCACTCCAGTTTATTGAGGTAATGCCAGCCGAGGTGGTCATGGTTTTCATTCTATATCGAGTCAAGTGATGTAATTCTGGCGCAAGTGATATAGACGTCACTCCAGTTTAATGATGTAATACCAGCTGAGGTGGTCATGGTTTTCATTCTATTTCGAGTCAGGTGATGTCATTTAGGCCTAAGTGTTGCAGTCATCACTCAAGTGGAATGATGTAATGCAAGCCGAGAGGGTCATGGTTTTCATTTGATATTGATTCAAGTGATGTAATCGTCAATCCAGTTGAATGATATAATGCCAGCCGAGATGTTTATGGTTTTCATTCTATATTGAGTTAGGTAATGTAATTCCAGCCCAAGTGCTGCTGTCATCACTCAAATTGAATGATGTAATGACAACCGATATGGTCATGGTTTTCATTCTATATCGAATAAGGTGATGTAATTCCGGCCCAAGTACTACAACCATCACTCCAATTGAATGATATAATGACAGTCGAGATGGTCATATTTTTCATTAGATATTGAGTCAGATGATGTAGTTTTGGCCAATATGCTACAGTCGTCACTCCAGTTGAATGATGTAATGCTAGCCGATGTGGTCATGATTTTCATTCTCTATTGAGTTAGGTGATGTAATTCCGGCCCAAGTACTGTAGTCGTCACTCTAGGTTAATGATGTAATGCCAGCCGAGATGGTCATGGTTTTCATATATATCGAGTCAGGTGATGTAATTCTGACCAAAGTGTTACAGTCGTCACTCAAGTTGAATGATGTTATGCCAGCTGAGGTGGTCATTGTTTTCATTTGATATCGAGTCAAGTGATGTAGACGTCACTCTAGTTGACTGATATAATGCCAGCTGAGATGGTCATGGGTTTCATTATATATCGAGTTAGGTAATGTAATTCTGGTCCAAGTGCTGCAGTCGTTATTCAAATTGAATGATGTAATGACAACCGATATGGTCATGGACTTCATTCTATATTGAGTCAGGTACTGTAATTCTGGCCCAAGTGCTGTAGTCGTCACTCCAGTTTAATGATGTAATGCCAACCGAGATGGTCATGGTTTTCATTCTATATCGAGTCAGGTAATGTAATTTCGACCCAAGTGCTCCAATCATCACTCCAGTCGAATGATGTAATATCAGTTGAGATAGTCATTGTTTTCATTCTATATTGAGTCAGGAGATATAATTCTGGCCCAAGTGTTTTAGTCGTCACTCTAGTTGAATAATATAATGGCAGACGAGATGGTCATGGTTTAAAACATATAACGGGTCAGGTGATGTAATTTCGGCCAAAGTGCTACAGTCGTCATTCCAGTTGACTGATGTAATACCAACCGAGATGTTCATGTTTTTCATTTGATATTGTGTCAAGTGTTGTAGTCATCATTACAGTTGAATGTAACAATGCCAGCTGAGATGGTCATAGGTTTCATTCTATATCGAGTTAGGTAACGTAATTCCGTTCCAAGTCCTGCAGTTGTCACTTAAATTCAATGATTTAATGACAACTGATATGGTCATCATTTTCATTCTATATCGAATCAGGTGATGTAATTCCTGCCCAAGTGCGACAACCACACTCTAGTTGAATGATATAATGACAGTCGAGATGGTCATTGTTTGCATTCTATATCGAGTTAGGTGATGTAATTTTGGCCAATGTGATACAGTTGTCACTATAGTTGAATGATGTAATGCTAGCCGATCTGGTCATGGTTTTCATTCTCTAAAGTGTTAGGTGATGTAATTCCGGCCCAAGTAGAGTAGTCGTCACTCTAGGTTAATGATTTAATGTCAGCCGAGATGGTCATGGTTTTCATTATATATCGAGTCAGGTGATGTAATTCTGGCCAAAGTGCTACAGTAGTCACTCCAGTTGAATGATGTAATGCCAATCGAGATAGTCATGGTTTTCATTCTATATCGAGTCTGGTGATATAATTCTAGCCTATATGATACAGTCATCACCCAAGTTTAAAAATATAATGCCAGCCAAGATTTCATAGTTTTCATTCTAAATCGAGTCAGGTAATGTAATTCCGGCCTAAGTGTTGTAGTCGTCACTCCAGGTTAATTATCTAATGCCATCCTAGATGGTCATGGTTCTCAATCTATATCGAGTCAGGTAATGTAATTTTGGCCCAAGTGCTCCAATCGTCACTCCAGTTGAATGATGTAATGCCACCGAGAAAGTCATGGATTTCATTCTATATCGAGTCAAGAGATGTAATTTTGGCCCAAGTGTTTTAGTCGTCACTCTAGTTGAATAATGTAATGCTAGACGAGATGGTCATGGTTTTAATTATATATCGAGTCAGGTGATGTAATTTCGGCCAAAGTGCTACAATCGTCACTCCAGTTGAATGATGTAATGCCAGCCGAGATGGTCATGGTTTTCATTTGATATCGAATCAAGAGAAGTAGTCGTCACTCTAGTTAAATGATAAAATGCCAGCCGAGATGGTCATGGTTTTCATTATATATCGAGTGAGGTAATGTAATTCCGGCCCAAGTGTTACTGTCGTCACTCAAATTGAATGATGTAATGACAACCGATGTGGTCATTGTTTTCATTCTAAATCAAGTCAGGTAATGTAATTTCAGCCGAAGTGCTACGGTCATCACTCCAGTTTAATGACGCAATGCCCGGTAGAGGTGGTCATGGTTTTCATTCTATATCGAGTCAAGTGATGTAATTCGGCACAAGTGATGCGAGACATCACTCCAGTTTAATGGTGTAATGCCAGCCGAGGTGGTCATGGTTTTCATTCTATTTCGAGTCAGGTAATGTAACTCATGCCCAAGTGATGCAGTGGTCACTCTAGTTGAATGATGTAATGCCAACCGAGATACTTATGGTTTTCATTCTATATTGAGTTAGGTGATGTCATTTAGGCCTAATTGTTGCAGTCGTCACTCAAGTTAAATGATGTATTGCAAGCTGAGATGGTCATGGTTTTCATTTGATACCGAGTCAAGTGATATTGTCGCCGCTCCAGTTGAATGATATAGTGCCAGTCGAGATGGTTATGGTTTTCATTCTATATCGAGTTAGGTAATGTAATTCCGGCCCAAGTGCTGTAGTCATCACTCAAATTGAATGATGTAATGACAACCGATATGGTCATGCTTTTCATTAAATATCAAATAAGGTAATGTAATTCCGGCCCATGTACTACAACCATCACTCCAGTTGAATGATATAATGAGAGTCGAGATGGTCATCTTTTTCATTATATATCGAGTTAGAAGATGTAATATTGGCCAATATGCTACAGACATCACTCCACTTGAATGATGTAATGCTAGCCGATGTGGTCATGATTTTCATTCTCTATTGAGTTAGGTGATGTAATTCCTACCCAAGTACTGTAGTCGTCACTCTAGGTTAATGATGTAATGCCAGCCGATATGGTCACAGTTTTTATATATATCGAGTTAGGTGATCTAATTCCGGCCCAAGTGTTACTGTCGTCACTCACATTGAATGATGTAATGACAACCGATGTGGTCATTGTTTTTATCCTAAATCAAGTCAGGTAATGTAATTTCAGCCGAAGTCTTTGCGGTCATCACTCCGGTTTAATGACGCAATGCCGGCCGAGGTGGTCATGGTTTTCATTCTATATCGAGTCAAGTGATGTAATTCGGCGCAAGTGATGCGAGACATCACTCCGGTTTAATGGTGTAATGCCACCTGAGGTGGTCATGGTTTTCATTCTATTTCGAGTCGGGTAATGTAACTCATGCCCAAGTGATGCGGTGGTCACTCTAGTTGAATGATGTAATGCCAACCGAGATAGTTATGATTTTCATTCTATATTGAGTTAGGTGATGTCATTTAGGCCTAATTGTTGCAGTCGTCACTCAAGTTGAATGATGTATTGCAAGCCGAGATGGTCATGGTTTTCATTTGATACCGAGTCAAGTGATGTAGTCGCCGCTCCAGTTGAATGATATAATGCCGGCCGAGATGGTTATGGTTTTCATTCTATATCGAGTTAGGTAATGTAATTTCGGCCCAAGTCTTTGTAGTCATCACTCAAATTGAATGATGTAATGACAACCGATATGGTCATGCTTTTCATTCTATATCAAATAAGGTGATGTAATTCCGACCCATGTACTACAACCATCACTCCGGTTGAATGATATAATGAGAGTCGAGATGGTCATCTTTTTCATTATATATCGAGTCAGATGATGTAATATTGGCCAATATGCTACAGACGTCACTCCACTTGAATGATGTAATGCTAGCCGATGTGGTCATGGTTTTCATTCTCTATTTAGTTAGGTGATGTAATTCCTACCCAAGTCTTTGTAGTCGTCACTCTAGGTTAATGATGTAATGCCGGCCGATATGGTCACAATTTTCATATATATCGAGTTAGGTGATCTAATTCCGGCCCAAGTGTTCTTGTCGTCACTCAAATTGAATGATGTAATGACAACCGATGTGGTCATTGTTTTCATTCTAAATCAAGTCGGGTAATGTAATTTCAGCCGAAGTCTTTGCGATCATCACTCTAGTTTAATGACGCAATGCCGGCCGAGGTGGTCATGGTTTTCATTCTATATCGAGTCAAGTGATGTAATTCGGCGCAAGTGATGCGAGACATCACTCCGGTTTAATGGTGTAATGCCACCGAGGTGGTCATGGTTTTCATTCTATTTCGAGTCGGGTAATGTAACTCATGCCCAAGTGATGCGGTGGTCACTCTAGTTGAATGATGTAATGCCAACCGAGATAGTTATGATTTTCATTCTATATTGAGTTAGGTGATGTCATTTAGGCCTAATTGTTGCGGTCGTCACTCAAGTTGAATGATGTATTGCAAGCGAGATGGTCATGGTTTTCATTTGATACCGAGTCAAGTGATGTAGTCGCCGCTCCGGTTGAATGATATAATGCCGGTACCGAGATGGTTATGGTTTTCATTCTATATCGAGTTAGGTAATGTAATTCCGGCCCAAGTCTTTGTAGTCATCACTCAAATTGAATGATGTAATGACAACCGATATGGTAATGCTTTTCATTCTATATCAAATAAGGTGATGTAATTCCGGCCCATGTACTACAACCATCACTCCAGTTGAATGATATAATGAGAGTCGAGATGGTCATCTTTTTCATTATATATCGAGTCGGATGATGTAATATTGGCCAATATGCAACAGACGTCACTCCACTTGAATGATGTAATGCTAGCCGATGTGGTCATGGTTTTCATTCTCTATTGAGTTAGGTGATGTAATTCCTACCCAAGTCTTTGTAGTCGTCACTCTAGGTTAATGATGTAATGCCGGCCGATATGGTCACGGTTTTCATATATATCGAGTTAGGTGATCTAATTCCGGCCCAAGTGTTCTTGTCGTCACTCAAATTGAATGATGTAATGACAACCGATGTGGTCATTGTTTTCATTCTAAATCAAGTCGGGTAATGTAATTTCAGCCGAAGTCTTTGCGATCATCACTCCGGTTTAATGACGCAATGCCGGCCGAGGTGGTCATGGTTTTCATTCTATATCGAGTCAAGTGATGTAATTCGGCGCAAGTGATGCGGACATCACTCCGGTTTAATGGTGTAATGCCACGAGGTGGTCATGGTTTTCATTCTATTTCGAGTCGGGTAATGTAACTCATGCCCAAGTGATGCGGTGGTCACTCTAGTTGAATGATGTAATGCCAACCGAGATAGTTATGATTTTCATTCTATATTGAGTTAGGTGATGTCATTTAGGCCTAATTGTTGCGTCGTCACTCAAGTTGAATGATGTATTGCAAGCCGAGATGGTCATGGTTTTCATTTGATACCGAGTCAAGTGATGTAGTCGCCGCTCCGGTTGAATGATATAATGCCGGCCGAGATGGTTATGGTTTTCATTCTATATCGAGTTAGGTAATGTAATTCCGGCCCAAGTCTTTGTAGTCATCACTCAAATTGAATGATGTAATGACAACCGATATGGTAATGCTTTTCATTCTATATCAAATAAGGTGATGTAATTCCGGCCCATGTACTACAACCATCACTCTCCGGTTGAATGATATAATGAGAGTCGAGATGGTCATCTTTTTCATTATATATCGAGTCGGATGATGTAATATTGGCCAATATGCTACGGACGTCACTCCACTTGAATGATGTAATGCTAGCCGATGTGGTCATGGTTTTCATTCTCTATTGAGTTAGGTGATGTAATTCCTACCCAAGTCTTGTAGTCGTCACTCTAGGTTAATGATGTAATGCCGGCCGATATGGTCACGGTTTTCATATATATCGAGTTAGGTGATCTAATTCCGGCCCAAGTGTTCTTGTCGTCACTCAAATTGAATGATGTAATGACCGATGTGGTCATTGTTTTCATTCTAAATCAAGTCGGGTAATGTAATTTCAGCCGAAGTCTTTGCGGTCATCACTCGAGTTTAATGACGCAATGCCGGCCGAGGTGGTCATGGTTTTCATTCTATATCGAGTCAAGTGATGTAATTCGGCGCAAGTGATGCGAGACATCACTCCGGTTTAATGGTGTAATGCCACCTGAGGTGGTCATGGTTTTCATTCTATTTCGAGTCGGGTAATGTAACTCATGCCCAAGTGATGCGGTGGTCACTCTAGTTGAATGATGTAATGCCAACCGAGATAGATATGATTTTCATTCTATATTGAGTTAGGTGATGTCATTTAGGCCTAATTGTTGCGGTCGTCACTCAAGTTGAATGATGTATTGCAAGCGAGATGGTCATGGTTTTCATTTGATACGAGTCAAGTGATGTAGTCGCCGCTCCGGTTGAATGATATAATGCCGGCCGAGATGGTTATGGTTTTCATTCTATATCGAGTTAGGTAATGTAATTCCGGCCCAAGTCTTTGTAGTCATCACTCAAATTGAATGATGTAATGACAACCGATATGGTAATGCTTTTCATTCTATATCAAATAAGGTGATGTAATTCCGCCCATGTACTACAACCATCACTCCGGTTGAATGATATAATGAGAGTCGAGATGGTCATCTTTTTCATTATATATCGAGTCGGATGATGTAATATTGGCCAATATGCTACGGACGTCACTCCACTTGAATGATGTAATGCTAGCCGATGTGGTCATGGTTTTCATTCTCTATTGAGTTAGGTGATGTAATTCCTACCCAAGTCTTGTAGTCGTCACTCTAGGTTAATGATGTAATGCCGGCCGATATGGTCACGGTTTTCATATATATCGAGTTAGGTGATCTAATTCCGGCCCCAAGTGTTCTTGTCGTCACTCAAATTGAATGATGTAATGACAACCGATGTGGTCATTGTTTTCATTCTAAATCAAGTCGGGTAATGTAATTTCAGCCGAAGTCTTTGCGATCATCACTCCGAGTTTAATGACGCAATGCCGGCCGAGGTGGTCATGGTTTTCATTCTATATCGAGTCAAGTGATGTAATTCGGCGCAAGTGATGCGGACATCACTCCGGTTTAATGGTGTAATGCCACCTGAGGTGGTCATGGTTTTCATTCTATTTCGAGTCGGGTAATGTAACTCATGCCCAAGTGATGCGGTGGTCACTCTAGTTGAATGATGTAATGCCAACCGAGATAGTTATGATTTTCATTCTATATTGAGTTAGGTGATGTCATTTAGGCCTAATTGTTGCGGTCGTCACTCAAGTTGAATGATGTATTGCAAGCCGAGATGGTCATGGTTTTCATTTGATACCGAGTCAAGTGATGTAGTCGCCGCTCCGGTTGAATGATATAATGCCGGCCGAGATGGTTATGGTTTTCATTCTATATCGAGTTAGGTAATGTAATTCCGGCCCAAGTCTTTGTAGTCATCACTCAAATTGAATGATGTAATGACAACCGATATGGTAATGCTTTTCATTCTATATCAAATAAGGTGATGTAATTCCGGCCCATGTACTACAACCATCACTCCGGTTGAATGATATAATGAGAGTCGAGATGGTCATCTTTTTCATTATATATCGAGTCGGATGATGTAATATTGGCCAATATGCTACGGACGTCACTCCACTTGAATGATGTAATGCTAGCCGATGTGGTCATGGTTTTCATTCTCTATTGAGTTAGGTGATGTAATTCCTACCCAATCTTGTAGTCGTCACTCTAGGTTAATGATGTAATGCCAGCCGATATGATCACAGTTTTCATATATATCGAGTTAGGTGATCTAATTCCGGCCCAAGTGTTAATGTCGTCATTCAAATTTATTAATGTAATGACAACCGATGTGGTCATTGTTTTCATTCTAAATCAAGTCGAGGTAATGTAATTTCAGCCGAAGTCTTTGCGTCATCACTCCGGTTTAATGACGCAATGCCCGAGGTGGTCATGGTTTTCATTCTATATCGAGTCAAGTGATGTAATTCGGCGCAAGTGATGCGGACATCACTCCAGTTTAATGGTGTAATGCCACCTGAGGTGGTCATGGTTTTCATTCTATTTCGAGTCAGGTAATGTAACTCATGCCCAAGTGATGCAGTGGTCACTCTAGTTGAATGATGTAATGCCAACTGAGATAAATATGATTTTCATTCTATATTGAGTTAGGTGATGTCATTTAGGCCTAATTGTTGCAGTCGTCACTCAAGTTGAATGATGTATTGCAAGCCGAGATGGTCATGGTTTTCATTTGATACCGAGTCAAGTGATGTAGTCGCCGCTCCAGTTGAATGATATAATGCCAGCCGAGATGGTTATGGTTTTCATTATATATCGAGTTAGGTAATGTAATTCCGGCCCAAGTCTTTGTAGTCATCACTCAAATTGAATGATGTAATGACAACCGATATGGTAATGCTTTTCATTCTATATCAAATAAGGTGATGTAATTCCGGCCCATGTACTACAACCATCACTCCAGTTGAATGATATAATGAGAGTCGAGATGGTCATCTTTTTCATTATATATCGAGTCGGATGATGTAATATTGGCCAATATGCTACAGACGTCACTCCACTTGAATGATGTAATGCTAGCCGATGTGGTCATGGTTTTCATTCTCTATTGAGTTAGGTGATGTAATTCCTACCCAAGTCTTGTAGTCGTCACTCTAGGTTAATGATGTAATGCCGGCCGATATGGTCACGATTTTCATATATATCGAGTTAGGTGATCTAATTCCGGCCCAAGTGTTCTTGTCGTCACTCAAATTGAATGATGTAATGACAACCGATGTGGTCATTGTTTTCATTCTAAATCAAGTCGAGGTAATGTAATTTCAGCCGAAGTCTTTGCGATCATCACTCCGGTTTAATGACGCAATGCCGGCCGAGGTGGTCATGGTTTTCATTCTATATCGAGTCAAGTGATGTAATTCGGCGCAAGTGATGCGGACATCACTCCGGTTTAATGGTGTAATGCCACTGAGGTGGTCATGGTTTTCATTCTATTTCGAGTCGGGTAATGTAACTCATGCCCAAGTGATGCGGTGGTCACTCTAGTTGAATGATGTAATGCCAACCGAGATAGTTATGATTTTCATTCTATATTGAGTTAGGTGATGTCATTTAGGCCTAATTGTTGCGGTCGTCACTCAAGTTGAATGATGTATTGCAAGCCGAGATGGTCATGGTTTTCATTTGATACCGAGTCAAGTGATGTAGTCGCCGCTCCGGTTGAATGATATAATGCCGGCCGAGATGGTTATGGTTTTCATTCTATATCGAGTTAGGTAATGTAATTCCGGCCCAAGTCTTTGTAGTCATCACTCAAATTGAATGATGTAATGACAACCGATATGGTAATGCTTTTCATTCTATATCAAATAAGGTGATGTAATTCCGGCCCATGTACTACAACCATCACTCCGGTTGAATGATATAATGAGAGTCGAGATGGTCATCTTTTTCATTATATATCGAGTCGGATGATGTAATATTGGCCAATATGCTACGGACGTCACTCCACTTGAATGATGTAATGCTAGCCGATGTGGTCATGGTTTTCATTCTCTATTGAGTTAGGTGATGTAATTCCTACCCAAGTCTTGTAGTCGTCACTCTAGGTTAATGATGTAATGCCGGCCGATATGGTCACGGTTTTCATATATATCGAGTTAGGTGATCTAATTCCGGCCCAAGTGTTTCTTGTCGTCACTCAAATTGAATGATGTAATGACAACCGATGTGGTCATTGTTTTCATTCTAAATCAAGTCGAGGTAATGTAATTTCAGCCGAAGTCTTTGCGGTCATCACTCCGGTTTAATGACGCAATGCCGGCCGAGGTGGTCATGGTTTTCATTCTATATCGAGTCAAGTGATGTAATTCGGCGCAAGTGATGCGGACATCACTCCGGTTTAATGGTGTAATGCCACACGAGGTGGTCATGGTTTTCATTCTATTTCGAGTCGGGTAATGTAACTCATGCCCAAGTGATGCGGTGGTCACTCTAGTTGAATGATGTAATGCCAACCGAGATAGTTATGATTTTCATTCTATATTGAGTTAGGTGATGTCATTTAGGCCTAATTGTTGCGGTCGTCACTCAAGTTGAATGATGTATTGCAAGCCGAGATGGTCATGGTTTTCATTTGATACCGAGTCAAGTGATGTAGTCGCCGCTCCGGTTGAATGATATAATGCCGGCCGAGATGGTTATGGTTTTCATTCTATATCGAGTTAGGTAATGTAATTCCGGCCCAAGTCTTTGTAGTCATCACTCAAATTGAATGATGTAATGACAACCGATATGGTAATGCTTTTCATTCTATATCAAATAAGGTGATGTAATTCCGGCCCATGTACTACAACCATCACTCCGGTTGAATGATATAATGAGAGTCGAGATGGTCATCTTTTTCATTATATATCGAGTCGGATGATGTAATATTGGCCAATATGCTACGGACGTCACTCCACTTGAATGATGTAATGCTAGCCGATGTGGTCATGGTTTTCATTCTCTATTGAGTTAGGTGATGTAATTCCTACCCAAGTCTTGTAGTCGTCACTCTAGGTTAATGATGTAATGCCGGCCGATATGGTCACGGTTTTCATATATATCGAGTTAGGTGATCTAATTCCGGCCCAAGTGTTCTTGTCGTCACTCAAATTGAATGATGTAATGACAACCGATGTGGTCATTGTTTTCATTCTAAATCAAGTCGGGTAATGTAATTTCAGCCGAAGTCTTTGCAGTCATCACTCGGTTTAATGACGCAATGCCGGTAGAGGTGGTCATGGTTTTCATTCTATATCGAGTCAAGTGATGTAATTCGGCGCAAGTGATGCGGACATCACTCCGGTTTAATGGTGTAATGCCACCTGAGGTGGTCATGGTTTTCATTCTATTTCGAGTCGGGTAATGTAACTCATGCCCAAGTGATGCGGTGGTCACTCTAGTTGAATGATGTAATGCCAACCGAGATAGTTATGATTTTCATTCTATATTGAGTTAGGTGATGTCATTTAGGCCTAATTGTTGCGGTCGTCACTCAAGTTGAATGATGTATTGCAAGCCGAGATGGTCATGGTTTTCATTTGATACGAGTCAAGTGATGTAGTCGCCGCTCCGGTTGAATGATATAATGCCGGCCGAGATGGTTATGGTTTTCATTCTATATCGAGTTAGGTAATGTAATTCCGGCCCAAGTCTTTGTAGTCATCACTCAAATTGAATGATGTAATGACAACCGATATGGTAATGCTTTTCATTCTATATCAAATAAGGTGATGTAATTCCGGCCCATGTACTACAACCATCACTCCGGTTGAATGATATAATGAGAGTCGAGATGGTCATCTTTTTCATTATATATCGAGTCGGATGATGTAATATTGGCCAATATGCTACGGACGTCACTCCACTTGAATGATGTAATGCTAGCCGATGTGGTCATGGTTTTCATTCTCTATTGAGTTAGGTGATGTAATTCCTACCCAAGTACTTGTAGTCGTCACTCTAGGTTAATGATGTAATGCCGGCCGATATGGTCACGGTTTTCATATATATCGAGTTAGGTGATCTAATTCCGGCCCAAGTGTTCTTGTCGTCACTCAAATTGAATGATGTAATGACAACCGATGTGGTCATTGTTTTCATTCTAAATCAAGTCGGGTAATGTAATTTCAGCCGAAGTCTTTGCGGTCATCACTCCGGTTTAATGACGCAATGCCGGCCGAGGTGGTCATGGTTTTCATTTCTTATCGAGTCAAGTGATGTAATTCGGCGCAAGTGATGCGGACATCACTCCGGTTTAATGGTGTAATGCCACTGAGGTGGTCATGGTTTTCATTCTATTTCGAGTCGGGTAATGTAACTCATGCCCAAGTGATGCGGTGGTCACTCTAGTTGAATGATGTAATGCCAACCGAGATAGTTATGATTTTCATTCTATATTGAGTTAGGTGATGTCATTTAGGCCTAATTGTTGCGGTCGTCACTCAAGTTGAATGATGTATTGCAAGCGAGATGGTCATGGTTTTCATTTGATACGAGTCAAGTGATGTAGTCGCCGCTCCGGTTGAATGATATAATGCCGGTAGAGATGGTTATGGTTTTCATTCTATATCGAGTTAGGTAATGTAATTCCGGCCCAAGTCTTTGTAGTCATCACTCAAATTGAATGATGTAATGACAACCGATATGGTAATGCTTTTCATTCTATATCAAATAAGGTGATGTAATTCCGGCCCATGTACTACAACCATCACTCCGGTTGAATGATATAATGAGAGTCGAGATGGTCATCTTTTTCATTATATATCGAGTCGGATGATGTAATATTGGCCAATATGCTACGGACGTCACTCCACTTGAATGATGTAATGCTAGCCGATGTGGTCATGGTTTTCATTCTCTATTGAGTTAGGTGATGTAATTCCTACCCAAGTCTTGTAGTCGTCACTCTAGGTTAATGATGTAATGCCGGCCGATATGGTCACGGTTTTCATATATATCGAGTTAGGTGATCTAATTCCGGCCCAAGTGTTCTTGTCGTCACTCAAATTGAATGATGTAATGACAACCGATGTGGTCATTGTTTTCATTCTAAATCAAGTCGGTAATGTAATTTCAGCCGAAGTCTTTGCGATCATCACTCCGGTTTAATGACGCAATGCCGGCCGAGGTGGTCATGGTTTTCATTCTATATCGAGTCAAGTGATGTAATTCGGCGCAAGTGATGCGGACATCACTCCGGTTTAATGGTGTAATGCCACTGAGGTGGTCATGGTTTTCATTCTATTTCGAGTCGGGTAATGTAACTCATGCCCAAGTGATGCGGTGGTCACTCTAGTTGAATGATGTAATGCCAACCGAGATAGTTATGATTTTCATTCTATATTGAGTTAGGTGATGTCATTTAGGCCTAATTGTTGCGGTCGTCACTCAAGTTGAATGATGTATTGCAAGCGAGATGGTCATGGTTTTCATTTGATACGAGTCAAGTGATGTAGTCGCCGCTCCGGTTGAATGATATAATGCCGGCCGAGATGGTTATGGTTTTCATTCTATATCGAGTTAGGTAATGTAATTCCGGCCCAAGTCTTTGTAGTCATCACTCAAATTGAATGATGTAATGACAACCGATATGGTAATGCTTTTCATTCTATATCAAATAAGGTGATGTAATTCGGCCCATGTACTACAACCATCACTCCGGTTGAATGATATAATGAGAGTCGAGATGGTCATCTTTTTCATTATATATCGAGTCGGATGATGTAATATTGGCCAATATGCTACGGACGTCACTCCACTTGAATGATGTAATGCTAGCCGATGTGGTCATGGTTTTCATTCTCTATTGAGTTAGGTGATGTAATTCCTACCCAAGTCTTGTAGTCGTCACTCTAGGTTAATGATGTAATGCCGGCCGATATGGTCACGGTTTTCATATATATCGAGTTAGGTGATCTAATTCCGGCCCAAGTGTTCTTGTCGTCACTCAAATTGAATGATGTAATGACAACCGATGTGGTCATTGTTTTCATTCTAAATCAAGTCGAGGTAATGTAATTTCAGCCGAAGTCTTTGCGATCATCACTCCGGTTTAATGACGCAATGCCGGCCGAGGTGGTCATGGTTTTCATTCTATATCGAGTCAAGTGATGTAATTCGGGCGCAAGTGATGCGAGACATCACTCCGGTTTAATGGTGTAATGCCACTGAGGTGGTCATGGTTTTCATTCTATTTCGAGTCGGGTAATGTAACTCATGCCCAAGTGATGCGGTGGTCACTCTAGTTGAATGATGTAATGCCAACCGAGATAGTTATGATTTTCATTCTATATTGAGTTAGGTGATGTCATTTAGGCCTAATTGTTGCGGTCGTCACTCAAGTTGAATGATGTATTGCAAGCCGAGATGGTCATGGTTTTCATTTGATACGAGTCAAGTGATGTAGTCGCCGCTCCGGTTGAATGATATAATGCCGGCCCGAGATGGTTATGGTTTTCATTCTATATCGAGTTAGGTAATGTAATTCCGGCCCAAGTCTTTGTAGTCATCACTCAAATTGAATGATGTAATGACAACCGATATGGTAATGCTTTTCATTCTATATCAAATAAGGTGATGTAATTCCGGCCCATGTACTACAACCATCACTCCGGTTGAATGATATAATGAGAGTCGAGATGGTCATCTTTTTCATTATATATCGAGTCGGATGATGTAATATTGGCCAATATGCTACGGACGTCACTCCACTTGAATGATGTAATGCTAGCCGATGTGGTCATGGTTTTCATTCTCTATTGAGTTAGGTGATGTAATTCCTACCCAAGTATCTTTGTAGTCGTCACTCTAGGTTAATGATGTAATGCCGGCCGATATGGTCACGTTTTCATATATATCGAGTTAGGTGATCTAATTCCGGCCCAAGTGTTCTTGTCGTCACTCAAATTGAATGATGTAATGACAACCGATGTGGTCATTGTTTTCATTCTAAATCAAGTCGAGGTAATGTAATTTCAGCCGAAGTCTTTGCGATCATCACTCCGGTTTAATGACGCAATGCCGGGTAGAGGTGGTCATGGTTTTCATTCTATATCGAGTCAAGTGATGTAATTCGGCGCAAGTGATGCGGACATCACTCCGGTTTAATGGTGTAATGCCACTGAGGTGGTCATGGTTTTCATTCTATTTCGAGTCGGGTAATGTAACTCATGCCCAAGTGATGCGGTGGTCACTCTAGTTGAATGATGTAATGCCAACCGAGATAGTTATGATTTTCATTCTATATTGAGTTAGGTGATGTCATTTAGGCCTAATTGTTGCGGTCGTCACTCAAGTTGAATGATGTATTGCAAGCGAGATGGTCATGGTTTTCATTTGATACGAGTCAAGTGATGTAGTCGCCGCTCCGGTTGAATGATATAATGCCGGGCCGAGATGGTTATGGTTTTCATTCTATATCGAGTTAGGTAATGTAATTCCGGCCCAAGTCTTTGTAGTCATCACTCAAATTGAATGATGTAATGACAACCGATATGGTAATGCTTTTCATTCTATATCAAATAAGGTGATGTAATTCGGCCCATGTACTACAACCATCACTCCGAGTTGAATGATATAATGAGAGTCGAGATGGTCATCTTTTTCATTATATATCGAGTCGGATGATGTAATATTGGCCAATATGCTACGGACGTCACTCCACTTGAATGATGTAATGCTAGCCGATGTGGTCATGGTTTTCATTCTCTATTGAGTTAGGTGATGTAATTCCTACCCAAGTCTTGTAGTCGTCACTCTAGGTTAATGATGTAATGCCGGCCGATATGGTCACGGTTTTCATATATATCGAGTTAGGTGATCTAATTCGGCCCAAGTGTTCTTGTCGTCACTCAAATTGAATGATGTAATGACAACCGATGTGGTCATTGTTTTCATTCTAAATCAAGTCGGGTAATGTAATTTCAGCCCGAAGTCTTTGCGGTCATCACTCCGGTTTAATGACGCAATGCCGGTAGAGGTGGTCATGGTTTTCATTCTATATCGAGTCAAGTGATGTAATTCGGCGCAAGTGATGCGGACATCACTCCGGTTTAATGGTGTAATGCCACACTGAGGTGGTCATGGTTTTCATTCTATTTCGAGTCGGGTAATGTAACTCATGCCCAAGTGATGCGGTGGTCACTCTAGTTGAATGATGTAATGCCAACCGAGATAGTTATGATTTTCATTCTATATTGAGTTAGGTGATGTCATTTAGGCCTAATTGTTGCGGTCGTCACTCAAGTTGAATGATGTATTGCAAGCGAGATGGTCATGGTTTTCATTTGATACCGAGTCAAGTGATGTAGTCGCCGCTCCGGTTGAATGATATAATGCCGGCCCGAGATGGTTATGGTTTTCATTCTATATCGAGTTAGGTAATGTAATTCCGGCCCAAGTCTTTGTAGTCATCACTCAAATTGAATGATGTAATGACAACCGATATGGTAATGCTTTTCATTCTATATCAAATAAGGTGATGTAATTCCGGCCCATGTACTACAACCATCACTCGAGTTGAATGATATAATGAGAGTCGAGATGGTCATCTTTTTCATTATATATCGAGTCGAGATGATGTAATATTGGCCAATATGCTACGGACGTCACTCCACTTGAATGATGTAATGCTAGCCGATGTGGTCATGGTTTTCATTCTCTATTGAGTTAGGTGATGTAATTCCTACCCAAGTCTTGTAGTCGTCACTCTAGGTTAATGATGTAATGCCGGCCGATATGGTCACGATTTTCATATATATCGAGTTAGGTGATCTAATTCCGGCCCAAGTGTTCTTGTCGTCACTCAAATTGAATGATGTAATGACAACCGATGTGGTCATTGTTTTCATTCTAAATCAAGTCGAGGTAATGTAATTTCAGCCGAAGTCTTTGCGGTCATCACTCCGGTTTAATGACGCAATGCCGGCCCGAGGTGGTCATGGTTTTCATTCTATATCGAGTCAAGTGATGTAATCGGCGCAAGTGATGCGGACATCACTCCGGTTTAATGGTGTAATGCCACCTGAGGTGGTCATGGTTTTCATTCTATTTCGAGTCGGGTAATGTAACTCATGCCCAAGTGATGCGGTGGTCACTCTAGTTGAATGATGTAATGCCAACCGAGATAGTTATGATTTTCATTCTATATTGAGTTAGGTGATGTCATTTAGGCCTAATTGTTGCGGTCGTCACTCAAGTTGAATGATGTATTGCAAGCCGAGATGGTCATGGTTTTCATTTGATACCGAGTCAAGTGATGTAGTCGCCGCTCCGGTTGAATGATATAATGCCGGTAGAGATGGTTATGGTTTTCATTCTATATCGAGTTAGGTAATGTAATTCCGGCCCAAGTCTTTGTAGTCATCACTCAAATTGAATGATGTAATGACAACCGATATGGTAATGCTTTTCATTCTATATCAAATAAGGTGATGTAATTCCGGCCCATGTACTACAACCATCACTCCGGTTGAATGATATAATGAGAGTCGAGATGGTCATCTTTTTCATTATATATCGAGTCGAGATGATGTAATATTGGCCAATATGCTACGGACGTCACTCCACTTGAATGATGTAATGCTAGCCGATGTGGTCATGGTTTTCATTCTCTATTGAGTTAGGTGATGTAATTCCTACCAAATCTTGTAGTCGTCACTCTAGGTTAATGATGTAATGCCGGCCGATATGGTCACGGTTTTCATATATATCGAGTTAGGTGATCTAATTCCGGCCCAAGTGTTATTCTTGTCGTCACTCAAATTGAATGATGTAATGACAACCGATGTGGTCATTGTTTTCATTCTAAATCAAGTCGGGTAATGTAATTTCGGTAGAAGTCTTTGCGATCATCTCTCAGTTTAATGACGCAATGCCGGTAGAGGTGGTCATGGTTTTCATTCTATATCGAGTCAAGTGATGTAATTCGGCGCAAGTGATGCGGACATCACTCCGGTTTAATGGTGTAATGCCACTGAGGTGGTCATGGTTTTCATTCTATTTCGAGTCGGGTAATGTAACTCATGCCCAAGTGATGCGGTGGTCACTCTAGTTGAATGATGTAATGCCAACCGAGATAGTTATGATTTTCATTCTATATTGAGTTAGGTGATGTCATTTAGGCCTAATTGTTGCGGTCGTCACTCAAGTTGAATGATGTATTGCAAGCGAGATGGTCATGGTTTTCATTTGATACCGAGTCAAGTGATGTAGTCGCCGCTCCGGTTGAATGATATAATGCCGGCCGAGATGGTTATGGTTTTCATTCTATATCGAGTTAGGTAATGTAATTCCGGCCCAAGTCTTTGTAGTCATCACTCAAATTGAATGATGTAATGACAACCGATATGGTAATGCTTTTCATTCTATATCAAATAAGGTGATGTAATTCGGCCCATGTACTACAACCATCACTCCGGTTGAATGATATAATGAGAGTCGAGATGGTCATCTTTTTCATTATATATCGAGTCGAGATGATGTAATATTGGCCAATATGCTACGGACGTCACTCCACTTGAATGATGTAATGCTAGCCGATGTGGTCATGGTTTTCATTCTCTATTGAGTTAGGTGATGTAATTCCTACCCAATCTTGTAGTCGTCACTCTAGGTTAATGATGTAATGCCGGCCGATATGGTCACGGTTTTCATATATATCGAGTTAGGTGATCTAATTCCGGCCCAAGTGTTCTTGTCGTCACTCAAATTGAATGATGTAATGACAACCGATGTGGTCATTGTTTTCATTCTAAATCAAGTCGGGTAATGTAATTTCAGCCGAAGTCTTTGCGATCATCACTCCGGTTTAATGACGCAATGCCGGTAGAGGTGGTCATGGTTTTCATTCTATATCGAGTCAAGTGATGTAATTCGGCGCAAGTGATGCGGACATCACTCCGGTTTAATGGTGTAATGCCACTGAGGTGGTCATGGTTTTCATTCTATTTCGAGTCGGGTAATGTAACTCATGCCCAAGTGATGCGGTGGTCACTCTAGTTGAATGATGTAATGCCAACCGAGATAGTTATGATTTTCATTCTATATTGAGTTAGGTGATGTCATTTAGGCCTAATTGTTGCGGTCGTCACTCAAGTTGAATGATGTATTGCAAGCGAGATGGTCATGGTTTTCATTTGATACCGAGTCAAGTGATGTAGTCGCCGCTCCGGTTGAATGATATAATGCCGGCCGAGATGGTTATGGTTTTTCATTCTATATCGAGTTAGGTAATGTAATTCCGGCCCAAGTCTTTGTAGTCATCACTCAAATTGAATGATGTAATGACAACCGATATGGTAATGCTTTTCATTCTATATCAAATAAGGTGATGTAATTCCGGCCCATGTACTACAACCATCACTCCGGTTGAATGATATAATGAGAGTCGAGATGGTCATCTTTTTCATTATATATCGAGTCGGATGATGTAATATTGGCCAATATGCTACGGACGTCACTCCACTTGAATGATGTAATGCTAGCCGATGTGGTCATGGTTTTCATTCTCTATTGAGTTAGGTGATGTAATTCCTACCCAAGTCTTGTAGTCGTCACTCTAGGTTAATGATGTAATGCCGGCCGATATGGTCACGGTTTTCATATATATCGAGTTAGGTGATCTAATTCCGGCCCAAGTGTTCTTGTCGTCACTCAAATTGAATGATGTAATGACAACCGATGTGGTCATTGTTTTCATTCTAAATCAAGTCGGGTAATGTAATTTCAGCCGAAGTCTTTGCGATCATCACTCCGAGTTTAATGACGCAATGCCGGTAGAGGTGGTCATGGTTTTCATTCTATATCGAGTCAAGTGATGTAATTCGGCGCAAGTGATGCGAGACATCACTCCGGTTTAATGGTGTAATGCCACTGAGGTGGTCATGGTTTTCATTCTATTTCGAGTCGGGTAATGTAACTCATGCCCAAGTGATGCGGTGGTCACTCTAGTTGAATGATGTAATGCCAACCGAGATAGTTATGATTTTCATTCTATATTGAGTTAGGTGATGTCATTTAGGCCTAATTGTTGCGGTCGTCACTCAAGTTGAATGATGTATTGCAAGCCGAGATGGTCATGGTTTTCATTTGATACCGAGTCAAGTGATGTAGTCGCCGCTCCGGTTGAATGATATAATGCCGGCCGAGATGGTTATGGTTTTCATTCTATATCGAGTTAGGTAATGTAATTCCGGCCCAAGTCTTTGTAGTCATCACTCAAATTGAATGATGTAATGACAACCGATATGGTAATGCTTTTCATTCTATATCAAATAAGGTGATGTAATTCCGGCCCATGTACTACAACCATCACTCCGGTTGAATGATATAATGAGAGTCGAGATGGTCATCTTTTTCATTATATATCGAGTCGGATGATGTAATATTGGCCAATATGCTACGGACGTCACTCCACTTGAATGATGTAATGCTAGCCGATGTGGTCATGGTTTTCATTCTCTATTGAGTTAGGTGATGTAATTCCTACCCAAGTCTTGTAGTCGTCACTCTAGGTTAATGATGTAATGCCGGCCGATATGGTCACGGTTTTCATATATATCGAGTTAGGTGATCTAATTCCGGCCCAAGTGTTCTTGTCGTCACTCAAATTGAATGATGTAATGACAACCGATGTGGTCATTGTTTTCATTCTAAATCAAGTCGAGGTAATGTAATTTCAGCCGAAGTCTTTGCGATCATCACTCCGGTTTAATGACGCAATGCCGGTAGAGGTGGTCATGGTTTTCATTCTATATCGAGTCAAGTGATGTAATTCGGCGCAAGTGATGCGGACATCACTCCGGTTTAATGGTGTAATGCCACCTGAGGTGGTCATGGTTTTCATTCTATTTCGAGTCGGGTAATGTAACTCATGCCCAAGTGATGCGGTGGTCACTCTAGTTGAATGATGTAATGCCAACCGAGATAGTTATGATTTTCATTCTATATTGAGTTAGGTGATGTCATTTAGGCCTAATTGTTGCGGTCGTCACTCAAGTTGAATGATGTATTGCAAGCCGAGATGGTCATGGTTTTCATTTGATACCGAGTCAAGTGATGTAGTCGCCGCTCCGGTTGAATGATATAATGCCGGCCCGAGATGGTTATGGTTTTCATTCTATATCGAGTTAGGTAATGTAATTCCGGCCCAAGTCTTTTGTAGTCATCACTCAAATTGAATGATGTAATGACAACCGATATGGTAATGCTTTTCATTCTATATCAAATAAGGTGATGTAATTCCGGCCCATGTACTACAACCATCACTCCGGTTGAATGATATAATGAGAGTCGAGATGGTCATCTTTTTCATTATATATCGAGTCGGATGATGTAATATTGGCCAATATGCTACGGACGTCACTCCACTTGAATGATGTAATGCTAGCCGATGTGGTCATGGTTTTCATTCTCTATTGAGTTAGGTGATGTAATTCCTACCAAAAGTCTTGTAGTCGTCACTCTAGGTTAATGATGTAATGCCGGCCGATATGGTCACGGTTTTCATATATATCGAGTTAGGTGATCTAATTCCGGCCCAAGTGTTGTTCTTGTCGTCACTCAAATTGAATGATGTAATGACAACCGATGTGGTCATTGTTTTCATTCTAAATCAAGTCAGGTAATGTAATTTCAGCCGAAGTCTTTGCGGTCATCACTCCGGTTTAATGACGCAATGCCGGCCGAGGTGGTCATGGTTTTCATTCTATATCGAGTCAAGTGATGTAATTCGGCGCAAGTGATGCGAGACATCACTCCGGTTTAATGGTGTAATGCCCTGAGGTGGTCATGGTTTTCATTCTATTTCGAGTCGGGTAATGTAACTCATGCCCAAGTGATGCGGTGGTCACTCTAGTTGAATGATGTAATGCCAACCGAGATAGTTATGATTTTCATTCTATATTGAGTTAGGTGATGTCATTTAGGCCTAATTGTTGCGGTCGTCACTCAAGTTGAATGATGTATTGCAAGCGAGATGGTCATGGTTTTCATTTGATACGAGTCAAGTGATGTAGTCGCCGCTCCGGTTGAATGATATAATGCCGGCCGAGATGGTTATGGTTTTCATTCTATATCGAGTTAGGTAATGTAATTCCGGCCCAAGTCTTTGTAGTCATCACTCAAATTGAATGATGTAATGACAACCGATATGGTAATGCTTTTCATTCTATATCAAATAAGGTGATGTAATTCCGGCCCATGTACTACAACCATCACTCCGGTTGAATGATATAATGAGAGTCGAGATGGTCATCTTTTTCATTATATATCGAGTCGGATGATGTAATATTGGCCAATATGCTACGGACGTCACTCCACTTGAATGATGTAATGCTAGCCGATGTGGTCATGGTTTTCATTCTCTATTGAGTTAGGTGATGTAATTCCTACCCAAGTCTTGTAGTCGTCACTCTAGGTTAATGATGTAATGCCGGCCGATATGGTCACGGTTTTCATATATATCGAGTTAGGTGATCTAATTCCGGCCCAAGTGTTCTTGTCGTCACTCAAATTGAATGATGTAATGACAACCGATGTGGTCATTGTTTTCATTCTAAATCAAGTCGAGGTAATGTAATTTCAGCCGAAGTCTTTGCGATCATCACTCCGAGTTTAATGACGCAATGCCGGCCGAGGTGGTCATGGTTTTCATTCTATATCGAGTCAAGTGATGTAATTCCGGCGCAAGTGATGCGGACATCACTCCGGTTTATGGTGTAATGCCACCTGAGGTGGTCATGGTTTTCATTCTATTTCGAGTCGGGTAATGTAACTCATGCCCAAGTGATGCGGTGGTCACTCTAGTTGAATGATGTAATGCCAACCGAGATAGTTATGATTTTCATTCTATATTGAGTTAGGTGATGTCATTTAGGCCTAATTGTTGCGGTCGTCACTCAAGTTGAATGATGTATTGCAAGCCGAGATGGTCATGGTTTTCATTTGATACCGAGTCAAGTGATGTAGTCGCCGCTCCGGTTGAATGATATAATGCCGGCCGAGATGGTTATGGTTTTCATTCTATATCGAGTTAGGTAATGTAATTCCGGCCCAAGTTTGTAGTCATCACTCAAATTGAATGATGTAATGACAACCGATATGGTAATGCTTTTCATTCTATATCAAATAAGGTGATGTAATTCCGGCCCATGTACTACAACCATCACTCGAGTTGAATGATATAATGAGAGTCGAGATGGTCATCTTTTTCATTATATATCGAGTCGGATGATGTAATATTGGCCAATATGCTACGGACGTCACTCCACTTGAATGATGTAATGCTAGCCGATGTGGTCATGGTTTTCATTCTCTATTGAGTTAGGTGATGTAATTCCTACCCAAGTCTTGTAGTCGTCACTCTAGGTTAATGATGTAATGCCGGCCGATATGGTCACGGTTTTCATATATATCGAGTTAGGTGATCTAATTCCGGCCCAAGTGTTCTTGTCGTCACTCAAATTGAATGATGTAATGACAACCGATGTGGTCATTGTTTTCATTCTAAATCAAGTCAGGTAATGTAATTTCAGCCGAAGTCTTTGCGGTCATCACTCCGGTTTAATGACGCAATGCCGGTAGAGGTGGTCATGGTTTTCATTCTATATCGAGTCAAGTGATGTAATTCGGCGCAAGTGATGCGGACATCACTCCGGTTTAATGGTGTAATGCCACCTGAGGTGGTCATGGTTTTCATTCTATTTCGAGTCGGGTAATGTAACTCATGCCCAAGTGATGCGGTGGTCACTCTAGTTGAATGATGTAATGCCAACCGAGATAGTTATGATTTTCATTCTATATTGAGTTAGGTGATGTCATTTAGGCCTAATTGTTGCGGTCGTCACTCAAGTTGAATGATGTATTGCAAGCCGAGATGGTCATGGTTTTCATTTGATACCGAGTCAAGTGATGTAGTCGCCGCTCCGGTTGAATGATATAATGCCGGCCGAGATGGTTATGGTTTTCATTCTATATCGAGTTAGGTAATGTAATTCCGGCCCAAGTCTTTGTAGTCATCACTCAAATTGAATGATGTAATGACAACCGATATGGTAATGCTTTTCATTCTATATCAAATAAGGTGATGTAATTCCGGCCCATGTACTACAACCATCACTCCGGTTGAATGATATAATGAGAGTCGAGATGGTCATCTTTTTCATTATATATCGAGTCGGATGATGTAATATTGGCCAATATGCTACGGACGTCACTCCACTTGAATGATGTAATGCTAGCCGATGTGGTCATGGTTTTCATTCTCTATTGAGTTAGGTGATGTAATTCCTACCCAAGTCTTGTAGTCGTCACTCTAGGTTAATGATGTAATGCCGGCCGATATGGTCACGGTTTTCATATATATCGAGTTAGGTGATCTAATTCCGGCCCAAGTGTTGTTCTTGTCGTCACTCAAATTGAATGATGTAATGACAACCGATGTGGTCATTGTTTTCATTCTAAATCAAGTCGAGGTAATGTAATTTCAGCCGAAGTCTTTGCGTCATCACTCCGGTTTAATGACGCAATGCCGAGGTGGTCATGGTTTTCATTCTATATCGAGTCAAGTGATGTAATTCGGCGCAAGTGATGCGGACATCACTCCGGTTTAATGGTGTAATGCCACCTGAGGTGGTCATGGTTTTCATTCTATTTCGAGTCGGGTAATGTAACTCATGCCCAAGTGATGCGGTGGTCACTCTAGTTTGAATGATGTAATGCCAACCGAGATAGTTATGATTTTCATTCTATATTGAGTTAGGTGATGTCATTTAGGCCTAATTGTTGCGGTCGTCACTCAAGTTGAATGATGTATTGCAAGCCGAGATGGTCATGGTTTTCATTTGATACCGAGTCAAGTGATGTAGTCGCCGCTCCGGTTGAATGATATAATGCCGGCCGAGATGGTTATGGTTTTCATTCTATATCGAGTTAGGTAATGTAATTCCGGCCCAAGTCTTTGTAGTCATCACTCAAATTGAATGATGTAATGACAACCGATATGGTAATGCTTTTCATTCTATATCAAATAAGGTGATGTAATTCCGGCCCATGTACTACAACCATCACTCCAGTTGAATGATATAATGAGAGTCGAGATGGTCATCTTTTTCATTATATATCGAGTCGAGATGATGTAATATTGGCCAATATGCTACGGACGTCACTCCACTTGAATGATGTAATGCTAGCCGATGTGGTCATGGTTTTCATTCTCTATTGAGTTAGGTGATGTAATTCCTACCCAAGTCTTGTAGTCGTCACTCTAGGTTAATGATGTAATGCCGGCCGATATGGTCACGGTTTTCATATATATCGAGTTAGGTGATCTAATTCCGGCCCAAGTGTTCTTGTCGTCACTCAAATTGAATGATGTAATGACAACCGATGTGGTCATTGTTTTCATTCTAAATCAAGTCGAGGTAATGTAATTTCAGCCGAAGTCTTTGCGGTCATCACTCCAGTTTAATGACGCAATGCCCCGAGGTGGTCATGGTTTTCATTCTATATCGAGTCAAGTGATGTAATTCGGCGCAAGTGATGCGGACATCACTCCGGTTTAATGGTGTAATGCCACGAGGTGGTCATGGTTTTCATTCTATTTCGAGTCGGGTAATGTAACTCATGCCCAAGTGATGCGGTGGTCACTCTAGTTGAATGATGTAATGCCAACCGAGATAGTTATGATTTTCATTCTATATTGAGTTAGGTGATGTCATTTAGGCCTAATTGTTGCGGTCGTCACTCAAGTTGAATGATGTATTGCAAGCCGAGATGGTCATGGTTTTCATTTGATACCGAGTCAAGTGATGTAGTCGCCGCTCGAGTTGAATGATATAATGCCGGCCGAGATGGTTATGGTTTTCATTCTATATCGAGTTAGGTAATGTAATTCCGGCCCAAGTCTTTGTAGTCATCACTCAAATTGAATGATGTAATGACAACCGATATGGTAATGCTTTTCATTCTATATCAAATAAGGTGATGTAATTCCGGCCCATGTACTACAACCATCACTCCGGTTGAATGATATAATGAGAGTCGAGATGGTCATCTTTTTCATTATATATCGAGTCGAGATGATGTAATATTGGCCAATATGCTACGGACGTCACTCCACTTGAATGATGTAATGCTAGCCGATGTGGTCATGGTTTTCATTCTCTATTGAGTTAGGTGATGTAATTCCTACCCAAGTCTTGTAGTCGTCACTCTAGGTTAATGATGTAATGCCGGCCGATATGGTCACGGTTTTCATATATATCGAGTTAGGTGATCTAATTCCGGCCCAAGTGTTCTTGTCGTCACTCAAATTGAATGATGTAATGACAACCGATGTGGTCATTGTTTTCATTCTAAATCAAGTCGAGGTAATGTAATTTCAGCCGAAGTCTTTGCGAGTCATCACTCCAGTTTAATGACGCAATGCCGGCCGAGGTGGTCATGGTTTTCATTCTATATCGAGTCAAGTGATGTAATTCGGCGCAAGTGATGCGGACATCACTCCGGTTTAATGGTGTAATGCCACCTGAGGTGGTCATGGTTTTCATTCTATTTCGAGTCGGGTAATGTAACTCATGCCCAAGTGATGCGGTGGTCACTCTAGTTGAATGATGTAATGCCAACCGAGATAGTTATGATTTTCATTCTATATTGAGTTAGGTGATGTCATTTAGGCCTAATTGTTGCGGTCGTCACTCAGTTGAATGATGTATTGCAAGCCGAGATGGTCATGGTTTTCATTTGATACCGAGTCAAGTGATGTAGTCGCCGCTCCGGTTGAATGATATAATGCCGGCCGAGATGGTTATGGTTTTCATTCTATATCGAGTTAGGTAATGTAATTCCGGCCCAAGTCTTTGTAGTCATCACTCAAATTGAATGATGTAATGACAACCGATATGGTAATGCTTTTCATTCTATATCAAATAAGGTGATGTAATTCCGGCCCATGTACTACAACCATCACTCCGGTTGAATGATATAATGAGAGTCGAGATGGTCATCTTTTTCATTATATATCGAGTCGGATGATGTAATATTGGCCAATATGCTACGGACGTCACTCCACTTGAATGATGTAATGCTAGCCGATGTGGTCATGGTTTTCATTCTCTATTGAGTTAGGTGATGTAATTCCTACCCAAGTCTTGTAGTCGTCACTCTAGGTTAATGATGTAATGCCGGCCGATATGGTCATTTTTCATATATATCGAGTTAGGTGATCTAATTCCGGCCCAAGTGTTCTTGTCGTCACTCAAATTGAATGATGTAATGACAACCGATGTGGTCATTGTTTTCATTCTAAATCAAGTCAGGTAATGTAATTTCAGCCGAAGTCTTTGCAGTCATCACTCCGGTTTAATGACGCAATGCCGGCCGAGGTGGTCATGGTTTTCATTCTATATCGAGTCAAGTGATGTAATTCGGCGCAAGTGATGCGGACATCACTCCGGTTTAATGGTGTAATGCCACCACGAGGTGGTCATGGTTTTCATTCTATTTCGAGTCGGGTAATGTAACTCATGCCCAAGTGATGCGGTGGTCACTCTAGTTGAATGATGTAATGCCAACCGAGATAGTTATGATTTTCATTCTATATTGAGTTAGGTGATGTCATTTAGGCCTAATTGTTGCGGTCGTCACTCAAGTTGAATGATGTATTGCAAGCCGAGATGGTCATGGTTTTCATTTGATACCGAGTCAAGTGATGTAGTCGCCGCTCCGGTTGAATGATATAATGCCGGCCGAGATGGTTATGGTTTTCATTCTATATCGAGTTAGGTAATGTAATTCCGGCCCAAGTCTTTGTAGTCATCACTCAAATTGAATGATGTAATGACAACCGATATGGTAATGCTTTTCATTCTATATCAAATAAGGTGATGTAATTCCGGCCCATGTACTACAACCATCACTCCGGTTGAATGATATAATGAGAGTCGAGATGGTCATCTTTTTCATTATATATCGAGTCGGATGATGTAATATTGGCCAATATGCTACGACGTCACTCCACTTGAATGATGTAATGCTAGCCGATGTGGTCATGGTTTTCATTCTCTATTGAGTTAGGTGATGTAATTCCTACCCAAGTCTTGTAGTCGTCACTCTAGGTTAATGATGTAATGCCGGCCGATATGGTCACACGGTTTTCATATATATCGAGTTAGGTGATCTAATTCCGGCCCAAGTGTTTGTCGTCACTCAAATTGAATGATGTAATGACAACCGATGTGGTCATTGTTTTCATTCTAAATCAAGTCGAGGTAATGTAATTTCAGCCGAAGTCTTTTGCTGATCAGTCATCACTCCAGTTTAATGACGCAATGCCGGCCGAGGTGGTCATGGTTTTCATTCTATATCGAGTCAAGTGATGTAATTCGGCGCAAGTGATGCGAGACATCACTCCGGTTTAATGGTGTAATGCCACCTGAGGTGGTCATGGTTTTCATTCTATTTCGAGTCGGGTAATGTAACTCATGCCCAAGTGATGCGGTGGTCACTCTAGTTGAATGATGTAATGCCAACCGAGATAGTTATGATTTTCATTCTATATTGAGTTAGGTGATGTCATTTAGGCCTAATTGTTGCGGTCGTCACTCAAGTTGAATGATGTATTGCAAGCCGAGATGGTCATGGTTTTCATTTGATACCGAGTCAAGTGATGTAGTCGCCGCTCCAGTTGAATGATATAATGCCGGCCGAGATGGTTATGGTTTTCATTCTATATCGAGTTAGGTAATGTAATTCCGGCCCAAGTCTTTGTAGTCATCACTCAAATTGAATGATGTAATGACAACCGATATGGTAATGCTTTTCATTCTATATCAAATAAGGTGATGTAATTCCGGCCCATGTACTACAACCATCACTCCCAGTTGAATGATATAATGAGAGTCGAGATGGTCATCTTTTTCATTATATATCGAGTCGAGATGATGTAATATTGGCCAATATGCTACGGACGTCACTCCACTTGAATGATGTAATGCTAGCCGATGTGGTCATGGTTTTCATTCTCTATTGAGTTAGGTGATGTAATTCCTACCCAAGTCTTGTAGTCGTCACTCTAGGTTAATGATGTAATGCCGGCCGATATGGTCACGGTTTTTTCATATATATCGAGTTAGGTGATCTAATTCCGGCCCAAGTGTTCTTGTCGTCACTCAAATTGAATGATGTAATGACAACCGATGTGGTCATTGTTTTCATTCTAAATCAAGTCGAGTAATGTAATTTCAGCCGAAGTGCTTTGCGTCATCACTCCAGTTTAATGACGCAATGCCGGCCGAGGTGGTCATGGTTTTCATTCTATATCGAGTCAAGTGATGTAATTCGGCGCAAGTGATGCGGACATCACTCCGGTTTAATGGTGTAATGCCACCTGAGGTGGTCATGGTTTTCATTCTATTTCGAGTCGGGTAATGTAACTCATGCCCAAGTGATGCGGTGGTCACTCTAGTTGAATGATGTAATGCCAACCGAGATAGTTATGATTTTCATTCTATATTGAGTTAGGTGATGTCATTTAGGCCTAATTGTTGCGGTCGTCACTCAAGTTGAATGATGTATTGCAAGCCGAGATGGTCATGGTTTTCATTTGATACCGAGTCAAGTGATGTAGTCGCCGCTCCGGTTGAATGATATAATGCCGGCCGAGATGGTTATGGTTTTCATTCTATATCGAGTTAGGTAATGTATTCCGGCCCAAGTCTTTGTAGTCATCACTCAAATTGAATGATGTAATGACAACCGATATGGTAATGCTTTTCATTCTATATCAAATAAGGTGATGTAATTCCGGCCCATGTACTACAACCATCACTCCGGTTGAATGATATAATGAGAGTCGAGATGGTCATCTTTTTCATTATATATCGAGTCGGATGATGTAATATTGGCCAATATGCTACGGACGTCACTCCACTTGAATGATGTAATGCTAGCCGATGTGGTCATGGTTTTCATTCTCTATTGAGTTAGGTGATGTAATTCCTACCCAAGTCTTGTAGTCGTCACTCTAGGTTAATGATGTAATGCCGGCCGATATGGTCACGATTTTCATATATATCGAGTTAGGTGATCTAATTCCGGCCCAAGTGTTCTTGTCGTCACTCAAATTGAATGATGTAATGACAACCGATGTGGTCATTGTTTTCATTCTAAATCAAGTCGAGGTAATGTAATTTCAGCCGAAGTCTTGCGGTCATCACTCCAGTTTAATGACGCAATGCCGGCCGAGGTGGTCATGGTTTTCATTCTATATCGAGTCAAGTGATGTAATTCGGCGCAAGTGATGCGAGACATCACTCCCGGTTTAATGGTGTAATGCCACCTGAGGTGGTCATGGTTTTCATTCTATTTCGAGTCGGGTAATGTAACTCATGCCCAAGTGATGCGGTGGTCACTCTAGTTGAATGATGTAATGCCAACCGAGATAGTTATGATTTTCATTCTATATTGAGTTAGGTGATGTCATTTAGGCCTAATTGTTGCGGTCGTCACTCAAGTTGAATGATGTATTGCAAGCCGAGATGGTCATGGTTTTCATTTGATACCGAGTCAAGTGATGTAGTCGCCGCTCCGGTTGAATGATATAATGCCGGCCGAGATGGTTATGGTTTTCATTCTATATCGAGTTAGGTAATGTAATTCCGGCCCAAGTCTTTGTAGTCATCACTCAAATTGAATGATGTAATGACAACCGATATGGTAATGCTTTTCATTCTATATCAAATAAGGTGATGTAATTCCGGCCCATGTACTACAACCATCACTCCGGTTGAATGATATAATGAGAGTCGAGATGGTCATCTTTTTCATTATATATCGAGTCGGATGATGTAATATTGGCCAATATGCTACGGACGTCACTCCACTTGAATGATGTAATGCTAGCCGATGTGGTCATGGTTTTCATTCTCTATTGAGTTAGGTGATGTAATTCCTACCCAATCTTGTAGTCGTCACTCTAGGTTAATGATGTAATGCCGGCCGATATGGTCACGGTTTTCATATATATCGAGTTAGGTGATCTAATTCCGGCCCAAGTGTTCTTGTCGTCACTCAAATTGAATGATGTAATGACAACCGATGTGGTCATTGTTTTCATTCTAAATCAAGTCAGGTAATGTAATTTCAGCCGAAGTCTTTGCGGTCATCACTCCAGTTTAATGACGCAATGCCGGCCGAGGTGGTCATGTTTTCATTCTATATCGAGTCAAGTGATGTAATTCCGGCGCAAGTGATGCGGACATCACTCCGGTTTAATGGTGTAATGCCACCCGAGGTGGTCATGGTTTTCATTCTATTTCGAGTCGGGTAATGTAACTCATGCCCAAGTGATGCGGTGGTCACTCTAGTTGAATGATGTAATGCCAACCGAGATAGTTATGATTTTCATTCTATATTGAGTTAGGTGATGTCATTTAGGCCTAATTGTTGCGGTCGTCACTCAAGTTGAATGATGTATTGCAAGCCGAGATGGTCATGGTTTTCATTTGATACCGAGTCAAGTGATGTAGTCGCCGCTCCAGTTGAATGATATAATGCCGGCCGAGATGGTTATGGTTTTCATTCTATATCGAGTTAGGTAATGTAATTCCGGCCCAAGTCTTTGTAGTCATCACTCAAATTGAATGATGTAATGACAACCGATATGGTAATGCTTTTCATTCTATATCAAATAAGGTGATGTAATTTTCGGCCCATGTACTACAACCATCACTCCAGTTGAATGATATAATGAGAGTCGAGATGGTCATCTTTTTCATTATATATCGAGTCGAGATGATGTAATATTGGCCAATATGCTGCTACGACGTCACTCCACTTGAATGATGTAATGCTAGCCGATGTGGTCATGGTTTTCATTCTCTATTGAGTTAGGTGATGTAATTCCTACCCAAGTCTTGTAGTCGTCACTCTAGGTTAATGATGTAATGCCGGCCGATATGGTCACGGTTTTCATATATATCGAGTTAGGTGATCTAATTCCGGCCCAAGTGTTCTTGTCGTCACTCAAATTGAATGATGTAATGACAACCGATGTGGTCATTGTTTTCATTCTAAATCAAGTCGAGGTAATGTAATTTCAGCCAAGAAGTCTTTGCGGTCATCACTCCGGTTTAATGACGCAATGCCACCGAGGTGGTCATGGTTTTCATTCTATATCGAGTCAAGTGATGTAATTCGGCGCAAGTGATCAGACATCACTCCGGTTTAATGGTGTAATGCCACCCGAGGTGGTCATGGTTTTCATTCTATTTCGAGTCAGGTAATGTAACTCATGCCCAAGTGATGCGGTGGTCACTCTAGTTGAATGATGTAATGCCAACCGAGATAGTTATGATTTTCATTCTATATTGAGTTAGGTGATGTCATTTAGGCCTAATTGTTGCGGTCGTCACTCAAGTTGAATGATGTATTGCAAGCCGAGATGGTCATGGTTTTCATTTGATACCGAGTCAAGTGATGTAGTCGCCGCTCCGGTTGAATGATATAATGCCGGTACCGAGATGGTTATGGTTTTCATTCTATATCGAGTTAGGTAATGTAATTCCGGCCCAAGTCTTTGTAGTCATCACTCAAATTGAATGATGTAATGACAACCGATATGGTAATGCTTTTCATTCTATATCAAATAAGGTGATGTAATTCCGGCCCATGTACTACAACCATCACTCCAGTTGAATGATATAATGAGAGTCGAGATGGTCATCTTTTTCATTATATATCGAGTCGGATGATGTAATATTGGCCAATATGCAACAGACGTCACTCCACTTGAATGATGTAATGCTAGCCGATGTGGTCATGGTTTTCATTCTCTATTGAGTTAGGTGATGTAATTCCTACCCCAAGTCTTGTAGTCGTCACTCTAGGTTAATGATGTAATGCCGGCCGATATGATCACAGTTTTCATATATATCGAGTTAGGTGATCTAATTCCGGCCCAAGTGTTAATGTCGTCACTCAAATTGAATGATGTAATGACAACCGATGTGGTCATTGTTTTCATTCTAAATCAAGTCAGGTAATGTAATTTCAGCCGAAGTCTTTGCGGTCATCACTCCAGTTTAATGACGCAATGCCGGTAGCCGAGGTGGTCATGGTTTTCATTCTATATCGAGTCAAGTGATGTAATTCGGCGCAAGTGATGCGAGACATCACTCCAGTTTAATGGTGTAATGCCACCCGAGGTGGTCATGGTTTTCATTCTATTTCGAGTCGGGTAATGTAACTCATGCCCAAGTGATGCGGTGGTCACTCTAGTTGAATGATGTAATGCCAACCGAGATAGTTATGATTTTCATTCTATATTGAGTTAGGTGATGTCATTTAGGCCTAATTGTTGCGGTCGTCACTCAAGTTGAATGATGTATTGCAAGCCGAGATGGTCATGGTTTTCATTTGATACCGAGTCAAGTGATGTAGTCGCCGCTCAGTTGAATGATATAATGCCAGCCGAGATGGTTATGGTTTTCATTCTATATCGAGTTAGGTAATGTAATTCCGGCCCAAGTGCTGTAGTCATCACTCAAATTGAATGATGTAATGACAACCGATATGGTCATGCTTTTCATTCTATATCAAATAAGGTGATGTAATTCCGGCCCATGTACTACAACCATCACTCCAGTTGAATGATATAATGAGAGTCGAGATGGTCATCTTTTTCATTATATATCGAGTCGAGATGATGTAATATTGGCCAATATGCTACGAGACGTCACTCCACTTGAATGATGTAATGCTAGCCGATGTGGTCATGGTTTTCATTCTCTATTGAGTTAGGTGATGTAATTCCTACCCAAGTACTTGTAGTCGTCACTCTAGGTTAATGATGTAATGCCGGCCGATATGGTCACGGTTTTCATATATATCGAGTTAGGTGATCTAATTCCGGCCCAAGTGTTCTTGTCGTCACTCAAATTGAATGATGTAATGACAACCGATGTGGTCATTGTTTTCATTCTAAATCAAGTCAGGTAATGTAATTTCAGCCGAAGTCTTTGCAGTCATCACTCCAGTTTAATGACGCAATGCCAGCCGAGGTGGTCATGGTTTTCATTCTATATCGAGTCAAGTGATGTAATTCGGCGCAAGTGATGCGGACATCACTCCGGTTTAATGGTGTAATGCCACCGAGGTGGTCATGGTTTTCATTCTATTTCGAGTCGGGTAATGTAACTCATGCCCAAGTGATGCGGTGGTCACTCTAGTTGAATGATGTAATGCCAACCGAGATAGTTATGATTTTCATTCTATATTGAGTTAGGTGATGTCATTTAGGCCTAATTGTTGCGGTCGTCACTCAAGTTGAATGATGTATTGCAAGCCGAGATGGTCATGGTTTTCATTTGATACCGAGTCAAGTGATGTAGTCGCCGCTCCAGTTGAATGATATAATGCGGCCGAGATGGTTATGGTTTTCATTCTATATCGAGTTAGGTAATGTAATTCCGGCCCAAGTGCTTTGTAGTCATCACTCAAATTGAATGATGTAATGACAACCGATATGGTAATGCTTTTCATTCTATATCAAATAAGGTGATGTAATTCCGGCCCATGTACTACAACCATCACTCCAGTTGAATGATATAATGAGAGTCGAGATGGTCATCTTTTTCATTATATATCGAGTCGAGATGATGTAATATTGGCCAATATGCTACGACGTCACTCCACTTGAATGATGTAATGCTAGCCGATGTGGTCATGGTTTTCATTCTCTATTGAGTTAGGTGATGTAATTCCTACCCAAGTACCGTAGTCGTCACTCTAGGTTAATGATGTAATGCCACCGATATGGTCACAATTTTCATATATATCGAGTTAGGTGATCTAATTCCGGCCCAAGTGTTCTTGTCGTCACTCAAATTGAATGATGTAATGACAACCGATGTGGTCATTGTTTTCATTCTAAATCAAGTCGGGTAATGTAATTTCAGCCGAAGTGTCTTTGCATCATCACTCCAGTTTAATGACGCAATGCCAGCCGAGGTGGTCATGGTTTTCATTCTATATCGAGTCAAGTGATGTAATTCGGCGCAAGTGATGCAGACATCACTCCAGTTTAATGGTGTAATGCCACCTGAGGTGGTCATGGTTTTCATTCTATTTCGAGTCGGGTAATGTAACTCATGCCCAAGTGATGCAAAGTGGTCACTCTAGTTGAATGATGTAATGCCAACCGAGATAGTTATGATTTTATATTCTATATTGAGTTAGGTGATGTCATTTAGGCCTAATTGTTGCAGTCGTCACTCAAGTTGAATGATGTATTGCAAGCCGAGATGGTCATGGTTTTCATTTGATACCGAGTCAAGTGATGTAGTCGCCGCTCCAGTTGAATGATATAATGCCAGCCGAGATGGTTATGGTTTTCATTCTATATCGAGTTAGGTAATGTAATTCCGGCCCAAGTGTTGTAGTCATCACTCAAATTGAATGATGTAATGACAACCGATATGGTAATGCTTTTCATTCTATATCAAATAAGGTGATGTAATTCCGGCCCATGTACTACAACCATCACTCCAGTTGAATGATATAATGAGAGTCGAGATGGTCATCTTTTTCATTATATATCGAGTCAGATGATGTAATATTGGCCAATATGCTACAGACGTCACTCCACTTGAATGATGTAATGCTAGCCGATGTGGTCATGGTTTTCATTCTCTATTGAGTTAGGTGATGTAATTCCTACCCAAGTACTGTAGTCGTCACTCTAGGTTAATGATGTAATGCCAGCCGATATGGTCACAGTTTTCATATATATCGAGTTAGGTGATCTAATTCCGGCCCAAGTGTTACTGTCGTCACTCAAATTGAATGATGTAATGACAACCGATGTGGTCATTGTTTTCATTCTAAATCAAGTCGAGGTAATGTAATTTCAGCCGAAGTCTTTGCAGTCATCACTCCAGTTTAATGACGCAATGCCAGCCGAGGTGGTCATGGTTTTCATTCTATATCGAGTCAAGTGATGTAATTCGGCGCAAGTGATGCAGACATCACTCCAGTTTAATGGTGTAATGCCACCTGAGGTGGTCATGGTTTTCATTCTATTTCGAGTCAGGTAATGTAACTCATGCCCAAGTGATGCAGTGGTCACTCTAGTTGAATGATGTAATGCCAACCGAGATAGTTATGATTTTCATTCTATATTGAGTTAGGTGATGTCATTTAGGCCTAATTGTTGCGGTCGTCACTCAAGTTGAATGATGTATTGCAAGCCGAGATGGTCATGGTTTTCATTTGATACCGAGTCAAGTGATGTAGTCGCCGCTCCAGTTGAATGATATAATGCCAGCCGAGATGGTTATGGTTTTCATTCTATATCGAGTTAGGTAATGTAATTCCGGCCCAAGTGTTGTAGTCATCACTCAAATTGAATGATGTAATGACAACCGATATGGTAATGCTTTTCATTCTATATCAAATAAGGTGATGTAATTCCGGCCCATGTACTACAACCATCACTCCAGTTGAATGATATAATGAGAGTCGAGATGGTCATCTTTTTCATTATATATCGAGTCAGATGATGTAATATTGGCCAATATGCTACAGACGTCACTCCACTTGAATGATGTAATGCTAGCCGATGTGGTCATGGTTTTCATTCTCTATTGAGTTAGGTGATGTAATTCCTACCCAAGTACTGTAGTCGTCACTCTAGGTTAATGATGTAATGCCAGCCGATATGGTCACAGTTTTCATATATATCGAGTTAGGTGATCTAATTCCGGCCCAAGTGTTACTGTCGTCACTCAAATTGAATGATGTAATGACAACCGATGTGGTCATTGTTTTCATTCTAAATCAAGTCAGGTAATGTAATTTCAGCCGAAGTGCTGCAGTCATCACTCCAGTTTAATGACGCAATGCCAGCCGAGGTGGTCATGGTTTTCATTCTATATCGAGTCAAGTGATGTAATTCCGGCGCAAGTGATGCAGACATCACTCCAGTTTAATGGTGTAATGCCACCTGAGGTGGTCATGGTTTTCATTCTATTTCGAGTCAGGTAATGTAACTCATGCCCAAGTGATGCAGTGGTCACTCTAGTTGAATGATGTAATGCCAACCGAGATAGTTATGATTTTCATTCTATATTGAGTTAGGTGATGTCATTTAGGCCTAATTGTTGCGGTCGTCACTCAAGTTGAATGATGTATTGCAAGCCGAGATGGTCATGGTTTTCATTTGATACCGACCGAGTCAAGTGATGTAGTCGCCGCTCCAGTTGAATGATATAATGCCACCGAGATGGTTATGGTTTTCATTCTATATCGAGTTAGGTAATGTAATTCCGGCCCAAGTGTTGTAGTCATCACTCAAATTGAATGATGTAATGACAACCGATATGGTAATGCTTTTCATTCTATATCAAATAAGGTGATGTAATTCCGGCCCATGTACTACAACCATCACTCCGAGTTGAATGATATAATGAGAGTCGAGATGGTCATCTTTTTCATTATATATCGAGTCAGATGATGTAATATTGGCCAATATGCTACAGACGTCACTCCACTTGAATGATGTAATGCTAGCCGATGTGGTCATGGTTTTCATTCTCTATTGAGTTAGGTGATGTAATTCCTACCCAAGTACTGTAGTCGTCACTCTAGGTTAATGATGTAATGCCAGCCGATATGGTCACAGTTTTCATATATATCGAGTTAGGTGATCTAATTCCGGCCCAAGTGTTACTGTCGTCACTCAAATTGAATGATGTAATGACAACCGATGTGGTCATTGTTTTCATTCTAAATCAAGTCAGGTAATGTAATTTCAGCCGAAGTCTTTGCATCATCACTCCAGTTTAATGACGCAATGCCAGCCGAGGTGGTCATGGTTTTCATTCTATATCGAGTCAAGTGATGTAATTCCGGCGCAAGTGATGCAGACATCACTCCAGTTTAATGGTGTAATGCCACCTGAGGTGGTCATGGTTTTCATTCTATTTCGAGTCAGGTAATGTAACTCATGCCCAAGTGATGCAGTGGTCACTCTAGTTGAATGATGTAATGCCAACCGAGATAGTTATGATTTTCATTCTATATTGAGTTAGGTGATGTCATTTAGGCCTAATTGTTGCAGTCGTCACTCAAGTTGAATGATGTATTGCAAGCCGAGATGGTCATGGTTTTCATTTGATACCGAGTCAAGTGATGTAGTCGCCGCTCCAGTTGAATGATATAATGCCAGCCCAGATGGTTATGGTTTTCATTCTATATCGAGTTAGGTAATGTAATTCCGGCCCAAGTGCTGTAGTCATCACTCAAATTGAATGATGTAATGACAACCGATATGGTAATGCTTTTCATTCTATATCAAATAAGGTGATGTAATTCCGGCCCATGTACTACAACCATCACTCCGGTTGAATGATATAATGAGAGTCGAGATGGTCATCTTTTTCATTATATATCGAGTCGGATGATGTAATATTGGCCAATATGCTACAGACGTCACTCCACTTGAATGATGTAATGCTAGCCGATGTGGTCATGGTTTTCATTCTCTATTGAGTTAGGTGATGTAATTCCTACCCAAGTACTGTAGTCGTCACTCTAGGTTAATGATGTAATGCCAGCCGATATGGTCACAGTTTTCATATATATCGAGTTAGGTGATCTAATTCCGGCCCAAGTGTTACTGTCGTCACTCAAATTGAATGATGTAATGACAACCGATGTGGTCATTGTTTTCATTCTAAATCAAGTCAGGTAATGTAATTTCAGCCGAAGTGCTTTGCAGATCATCACTCCAGTTTAATGACGCAATGCCACCGAGGTGGTCATGGTTTTCATTCTATATCGAGTCAAGTGATGTAATTCCGCGCAAGTGATGCAGACATCACTCCAGTTTAATGGTGTAATGCCACCAGAGGTGGTCATGGTTTTCATTCTATTTCGAGTCAGGTAATGTAACTCATGCCCAAGTGATGCGGTGGTCACTCTAGTTGAATGATGTAATGCCAACCGAGATAGTTATGATTTTCATTCTATATTGAGTTAGGTGATGTCATTTAGGCCTAATTGTTGCAGTCGTCACTCAAGTTGAATGATGTATTGCAAGCCGAGATGGTCATGGTTTTCATTTGATACCGAGTCAAGTGATGTAGTCGCCGCTCCAGTTGAATGATATAATGCCACCGAGATGTTTATGGTTTTCATTCTATATCGAGTTAGGTAATGTAATTCCGGCCCAAGTGTTGTAGTCATCACTCAAATTGAATGATGTAATGACAACCGATATGGTAATGCTTTTCATTCTATATCAAATAAGGTGATGTAATTCCGGCCCATGTACTACAACCATCACTCCAGTTGAATGATATAATGAGAGTCGAGATGGTCATCTTTTTCATTATATATCGAGTCGATGATGTAATATTGGCCAATATGCTACGACGTCACTCCACTTGAATGATGTAATGCTAGCCGATGTGGTCATGGTTTTCATTCTCTATTGAGTTAGGTGATGTAATTCCTACCCAAGTACCGTAGTCGTCACTCTAGGTTAATGATGTAATGCCACCGATATGGTCACGGTTTTCATATATATCGAGTTAGGTGATCTAATTCCGGCCCAAGTGTTACTGTCGTCACTCAAATTGAATGATGTAATGACAACCGATGTGGTCATTGTTTTCATTCTAAATCAAGTCAGGTAATGTAATTTCAGCCGAAGTGCTGCAGTCATCACTCCAGTTTAATGACGCAATGCCAGCCGAGGTGGTCATGGTTTTCATTCTATATCGAGTCAAGTGATGTAATTCTGGCGCAAGTGATGCAGACATCACTCCAGTTTAATGGTGTAATGCCACCTGAGGTGGTCATGGTTTTCATTCTATTTCGAGTCAGGTAATGTAACTCATGCCCAAGTGATGCAGTGGTCACTCTAGTTGAATGATGTAATGCCAACCGAGATAGTTATGATTTTCATTCTATATTGAGTTAGGTGATGTCATTTAGGCCTAATTGTTGCAGTCGTCACTCAAGTTGAATGATGTATTGCAAGCCGAGATGGTCATGGTTTTCATTTGATACCGAGTCAAGTGATGTAGTCGCCGCTCCAGTTGAATGATATAATGCCAGCCGAGATGGTTATGGTTTTCATTCTATATCGAGTTAGGTAATGTAATTCCGGCCCAAGTGCTTTGTAGTCATCACTCAAATTGAATGATGTAATGACAACCGATATGGTAAGCTTTTCATTCTATATCAAATAAGGTGATGTAATTCCGGCCCATGTACTACAACCATCACTCCAGTTGAATGATATAATGAGAGTCGAGATGGTCATCTTTTTCATTATATATCGAGTCAGATGATGTAATATTGGCCAATATGCTACAGACGTCACTCCACTTGAATGATGTAATGCTAGCCGATGTGGTCATGGTTTTCATTCTCTATTGAGTTAGGTGATGTAATTCCTACCCAAGTACTGTAGTCGTCACTCTAGGTTAATGATGTAATGCCAGCCGATATGGTCACAGTTTTCATATATATCGAGTTAGGTGATCTAATTCCGGCCCAAGTGTTACTGTCGTCACTCAAATTGAATGATGTAATGACAACCGATGTGGTCATTGTTTTCATTCTAAATCAAGTCAGGTAATGTAATTTCAGCCGAAGTGCTGCAGTCATCACTCAGTTTAATGACGCAATGCCAGCCGAGGTGGTCATGGTTTTCATTCTATATCGAGTCAAGTGATGTAATTCCGGCGCAAGTGATGCAGACATCACTCCAGTTTAATGGTGTAATGCCACCTGAGGTGGTCATGGTTTTCATTCTATTTCGAGTCAGGTAATGTAACTCATGCCCAAGTGATGCAGTGGTCACTCTAGTTGAATGATGTAATGCCAACCGAGATAGTTATGATTTTCATTCTATATTGAGTTAGGTGATGTCATTTAGGCCTAATTGTTGCAGTCGTCACTCAAGTTGAATGATGTATTGCAAGCCGAGATGGTCATGGTTTTCATTTGATACCGAGTCAAGTGATGTAGTCGCCGCTCCAGTTGAATGATATAATGCCAGCCGAGATGGTTATGGTTTTCATTCTATATCGAGTTAGGTAATGTAATTCCGGCCCAAGTGCTGTAGTCATCACTCAAATTGAATGATGTAATGACAACCGATATGGTAATGCTTTTCATTCTATATCAAATAAGGTGATGTAATTCCGGCCCATGTACTACAACCATCACTCCAGTTGAATGATATAATGAGAGTCGAGATGGTCATCTTTTTCATTATATATCGAGTCAGATGATGTAATATTGGCCAATATGCTACAGACGTCACTCCACTTGAATGATGTAATGCTAGCCGATGTGGTCATGGTTTTCATTCTCTATTGAGTTAGGTGATGTAATTCCTACCCAAGTACTGTAGTCGTCACTCTAGGTTAATGATGTAATGCCAGCCGATATGGTCACAATTTTCATATATATCGAGTTAGGTGATCTAATTCCGGCCCAAGTGTTACTGTCGTCACTCAAATTGAATGATGTAATGACAACCGATGTGGTCATTGTTTTCATTCTAAATCAAGTCAGGTAATGTAATTTCAGCCGAAGTCTTTGCATCATCATCACTCCAGTTTAATGACGCAATGCTGCCGAGGTGGTCATGGTTTTCATTCTATATCGAGTCAAGTGATGTAATTCCGGCGCAAGTGATGCAGACATCACTCCAGTTTAATGGGGTAATGCCACCTGAGGTGGTCATGGTTTTCATTCTATTTCGAGTCAGGTAATGTAACTCATGCCCAAGTGATGCGGTGGTCACTCTAGTTGAATGATGTAATGCCAACCGAGATAGTTATGATTTTCATTCTATATTGAGTTAGGTGATGTCATTTAGGCCTAATTGTTGCAGTCGTCACTCAAGTTGAATGATGTATTGCAAGCCGAGATGGTCATGGTTTTCATTTGATACCGAGTCAAGTGATGTAGTCGCCGCTCCAGTTGAATGATATAATGCCAGCCGAGATGGTTATGGTTTTCATTCTATATCGAGTTAGGTAATGTAATTCCGGCCCAAGTGCTGTAGTCATCACTCAAATTGAATGATGTAATGACAACCGATATGGTAATGCTTTTCATTCTATATCAAATAAGGTGATGTAATTCCGGCCCATGTACTACAACCATCACTCCAGTTGAATGATATAATGAGAGTCGAGATGGTCATCTTTTTCATTATATATCGAGTCAGATGATGTAATATTGGCCAATATGCTACAGACGTCACTCCACTTGAATGATGTAATGCTAGCCGATGTGGTCATGGTTTTCATTCTCTATTGAGTTAGGTGATGTAATTCCTACCCAAGTACTGTAGTCGTCACTCTAGGTTAATGATGTAATGCCAGCCGATATGGTCACAGTTTTCATATATATCGAGTTAGGTGATCTAATTCCGGCCCAAGTGTTACTGTCGTCACTCAAATTGAATGATGTAATGACAACCGATGTGGTCATTGTTTTCATTCTAAATCAAGTCAGGTAATGTAATTTCAGCCGAAGTGCTGCAGTCATCACTCCAGTTTAATGACGCAATGCCAGCCGAGGTGGTCATGGTTTTCATTCTATATCGAGTCAAGTGATGTAATTCCGGCGCAAGTGATGCAGACATCACTCCAGTTTAATGGTGTAATGCCACCTGAGGTGGTCATGGTTTTCATTCTATTTCGAGTCAGGTAATGTAACTCATGCCCAAGTGATGCAGTGGTCACTCTAGTTGAATGATGTAATGCCAACCGAGATAGTTATGATTTTCATTCTATATTGAGTTAGGTGATGTCATTTAGGCCTAATTGTTGCAGTCGTCACTCAAGTTGAATGATGTATTGCAAGCCGAGATGGTCATGGTTTTCATTTGATACCGAGTCAAGTGATGTAGTCGCCGCTCCAGTTGAATGATATAATGCCAGCCGAGATGGTTATGGTTTTCATTCTATATCGAGTTAGGTAATGTAATTCCGGCCCAAGTGTTGTAGTCATCACTCAAATTGAATGATGTAATGACAACCGATATGGTAATGCTTTTCATTCTATATCAAATAAGGTGATGTAATTCCGGCCCATGTACTACAACCATCACTCCAGTTGAATGATATAATGAGAGTCGAGATGGTCATCTTTTTCATTATATATCGAGTCAGATGATGTAATATTGGCCAATATGCTACAGACGTCACTCCACTTGAATGATGTAATGCTAGCCGATGTGGTCATGGTTTTCATTCTCTATTGAGTTAGGTGATGTAATTCCTACCCAAGTACTGTAGTCGTCACTCTAGGTTAATGATGTAATGCCAGCCGATATGGTCACAAGTTTTTTCATATATATCGAGTTAGGTGATCTAATTCCGGCCCAAGTGTTACTGTCGTCACTCAAATTGAATGATGTAATGACAACCGATGTGGTCATTGTTTTCATTCTAAATCAAGTCGTGTAATGTAATTTCAGCCGAAGTGTCGTGCAGTCATCACTCCAGTTTAATGACGCAATGCCAGCCGAGGTGGTCATGGTTTTCATTCTATATCGAGTCAAGTGATGTAATTTCGGCGCAAGTGATGCAGACATCACTCCAGTTTAATGGTGTAATGCCACCTGAGGTGGTCATGGTTTTCATTCTATTTCGAGTCAGGTAATGTAACTCATGCCCAAGTGATGCAGTGGTCACTCTAGTTGAATGATGTAATGCCAACCGAGATAGTTATGATTTTCATTCTATATTGAGTTAGGTGATGTCATTTAGGCCTAATTGTTGCAGTCGTCACTCAAGTTGAATGATGTATTGCAAGCCGAGATGGTCATGGTTTTCATTTGATACCGAGTCAAGTGATGTAGTCGCCGCTCCAGTTGAATGATATAATGCCAGCCGAGATGGTTATGGTTTTCATTCTATATCGAGTTAGGTAATGTAATTCCGGCCCAAGTGTTGTAGTCATCACTCAAATTGAATGATGTAATGACAACCGATATGGTAATGCTTTTCATTCTATATCAAATAAGGTGATGTAATTCCGGCCCATGTACTACAACCATCACTCCAGTTGAATGATATAATGAGAGTCGAGATGGTCATCTTTTTCATTATATATCGAGTCAGATGATGTAATATTGGCCAATATGCTACAGACGTCACTCCACTTGAATGATGTAATGCTAGCCGATGTGGTCATGGTTTTCATTCTCTATTGAGTTAGGTGATGTAATTCCTACCCAAGTACTGTAGTCGTCACTCTAGGTTAATGATGTAATGCCAGCCGATATGGTCACAGTTTTCATATATATCGAGTTAGGTGATCTAATTCCGGCCCAAGTGTTACTGTCGTCACTCAAATTGAATGATGTAATGACAACCGATGTGGTCATTGTTTTCATTCTAAATCAAGTCAGGTAATGTAATTTCAGCCGAAGTGTTGCAGTCATCACTCCAGTTTAATGACGCAATGCCAGCCGAGGTGGTCATGGTTTTCATTCTATATCGAGTCAAGTGATGTAATTCCGGCGCAAGTGATGCAGACATCACTCCAGTTTAATGGTGTAATGCCACCTGAGGTGGTCATGGTTTTCATTCTATTTCGAGTCAGGTAATGTAACTCATGCCCAAGTGATGCAAGTGGTCACTCTAGTTGAATGATGTAATGCCAACCGAGATAGTTATGATTTTCATTCTATATTGAGTTAGGTGATGTCATTTAGGCCTAATTAATGTTTGCAGTCGTCACTCAAGTTGAATGATGTATTGCAAGCCGAGATGGTCATGGTTTTCATTTGATACCGAGTCAAGTGATGTAGTCGCCGCTCCAGTTGAATGATATAATGCCACCGAGATGGTTATGGTTTTCATTCTATATCGAGTTAGGTAATGTAATTCCGGCCCAGTGTGCTGTAGTCATCACTCAAATTGAATGATGTAATGACAACCGATATGGTAATGCTTTTCATTCTATATCAAATAAGGTGATGTAATTCCGGCCCATGTACTACAACCATCACTCCAGTTGAATGATATAATGAGAGTCGAGATGGTCATCTTTTTCATTATATATCGAGTCAGATGATGTAATATTGGCCAATATGCTACAAACGTCACTCCACTTGAATGATGTAATGCTAGCCGATGTGGTCATGGTTTTCATTCTCTATTGAGTTAGGTGATGTAATTCCTACCCAAGTACTGTAGTCGTCACTCTAGGTTAATGATGTAATGCCAGCCGATATGGTCACAGTTTTCATATATATCGAGTTAGGTGATCTAATTCCGGCCCAAGTGTTACTGTCGTCACTCAAATTGAATGATGTAATGACAACCGATGTGGTCATTGTTTTCATTCTAAATCAAGTCATGTAATGTAATTTCAGCCGAAGTGTGCAGTCATCACTCCAGTTTAATGACGCAATGCCAGCCGAGGTGGTCATGGTTTTCATTCTATATCGAGTCAAGTGATGTAATTCCGGCGCAAGTGATGCAGACATCACTCCAGTTTAATGGTGTAATGCCACCTGAGGTGGTCATGGTTTTCATTCTATTTCGAGTCAGGTAATGTAACTCATGCCCAAGTGATGCAGTGGTCACTCTAGTTGAATGATGTAATGCCAACCGAGATAGTTATGATTTTCATTCTATATTGAGTTAGGTGATGTCATTTAGGCCTAATTGTTGCAGTCGTCACTCAAGTTGAATGATGTATTGCAAGCCGAGATGGTCATGGTTTTCATTTGATACCGAGTCAAGTGATGTAGTCGCCGCTCCAGTTGAATGATATAATGCCACCGAGATGGTTATGGTTTTCATTCTATATCGAGTTAGGTAATGTAATTCCGGCCCAAGTGTCGTAGTCATCACTCAAATTGAATGATGTAATGACAACCGATATGGTAATGCTTTTCATTCTATATCAAATAAGGTGATGTAATTCCGGCCCATGTACTACAACCATCACTCCAGTTGAATGATATAATGAGAGTCGAGATGGTCATCTTTTTCATTATATATCGAGTCAGATGATGTAATATTGGCCAATATGCTACAGACGTCACTCCACTTGAATGATGTAATGCTAGCCGATGTGGTCATGGTTTTCATTCTCTATTGAGTTAGGTGATGTAATTCCTACCCAAGTACTGTAGTCGTCACTCTAGGTTAATGATGTAATGCCAGCCGATATGGTCACAATTTTCATATATATCGAGTTAGGTGATCTAATTCCGGCCCAAGTGTTACTGTCGTCACTCAAATTGAATGATGTAATGACAACCGATGTGGTCATTGTTTTCATTCTAAATCAAGTCGTGTAATGTAATTTCAGCCGAAGTGTCTCATAGTCATCACTCCAGTTTAATGACGCAATGCCACCGAGGTGGTCATGGTTTTCATTCTATATCGAGTCAAGTGATGTAATTCGGCGCAAGTGATGCAGACATCACTCCAGTTTAATGGTGTAATGCCACCCGAGGTGGTCATGGTTTTCATTCTATTTCGAGTCGTGTAATGTAACTCATGCCCAAGTGATGCAAAGTGGTCACTCTAGTTGAATGATGTAATGCCAACCGAGATAGTTATGATTTTCATTCTATATTGAGTTAGGTGATGTCATTTAGGCCTAATTGTTGCAGTCGTCACTCAAGTTGAATGATGTATTGCAAGCCGAGATGGTCATGGTTTTCATTTGATACCGAGTCAAGTGATGTAGTCGCCGCTCCGTTGAATGATATAATGCCAGCCGAGATGGTTATGGTTTTCATTCTATATCGAGTTAGGTAATGTAATTCCGGCCCAAGTGCTGTAGTCATCACTCAAATTGAATGATGTAATGACAACCGATATGGTAATGCTTTTCATTCTATATCAAATAAGGTGATGTAATTCCGGCCCATGTACTACAACCATCACTCCAGTTGAATGATATAATGAGAGTCGAGATGGTCATCTTTTTCATTATATATCGAGTCAGATGATGTAATATTGGCCAATATGCTACAGACGTCACTCCACTTGAATGATGTAATGCTAGCCGATGTGGTCATGGTTTTCATTCTCTATTGAGTTAGGTGATGTAATTCCTACCCAAGTACTGTAGTCGTCACTCTAGGTTAATGATGTAATGCCAGCCGATATGGTCACAGTTTTCATATATATCGAGTTAGGTGATCTAATTCCGGCCCAAGTGTTACTGTCGTCACTCAAATTGAATGATGTAATGACAACCGATGTGGTCATTGTTTTCATTCTAAATCAAGTCAGGTAATGTAATTTCAGCCGAAGTGTTGCAGTCATCACTCCAGTTTAATGACGCAATGCCAGCCGAGGTGGTCATGGTTTTCATTCTATATCGAGTCAAGTGATGTAATTCCGGCGCAAGTGATGCAGACATCACTCCAGTTTAATGGTGTAATGCCACCTGAGGTGGTCATGGTTTTCATTCTATTTCGAGTCATGTAATGTAACTCATGCCCAAGTGATGCAGTGGTCACTCTAGTTGAATGATGTAATGCCAACCGAGATAGTTATGATTTTCATTCTATATTGAGTTAGGTGATGTCATTTAGGCCTAATTGTTGCAGTCGTCACTCAAGTTGAATGATGTATTGCAAGCCGAGATGGTCATGGTTTTCATTTGATACCGAGTCAAGTGATGTAGTCGCCGCTCCAGTTGAATGATATAATGCCAGCCGAGATGGTTATGGTTTTCATTCTATATCGAGTTAGTAATGTAATTCCGGCCCAAGTGCTGTAGTCATCACTCAAATTGAATGATGTAATGACAACCGATATGGTAATGCTTTTCATTCTATATCAAATAAGGTGATGTAATTCCGACCCATGTACTACAACCATCACTCCAGTTGAATGATATAATGAGAGTCGAGATGGTCATCTTTTTCATTATATATCGAGTCAGATGATGTAATATTGGCCAATATGCTACAGACGTCACTCCACTTGAATGATGTAATGCTAGCCGATGTGGTCATGGTTTTCATTCTCTATTGAGTTAGGTGATGTAATTCCTACCCAAGTACTGTAGTCGTCACTCTAGGTTAATGATGTAATGCCAGCCGATATGGTCACAATTTTCATATATATCGAGTTAGGTGATCTAATTCCGGCCCAAGTGTTACTGTCGTCACTCAAATTGAATGATGTAATGACAACCGATGTGGTCATTGTTTTCATTCTAAATCAAGTCAGGTAATGTAATTTCAGCCGAAAGTCTGCAGCTATCATCACTCCAGTTTAATGACGCAATGCCAGCCGAGGTGGTCATGGTTTTCATTCTATATCGAGTCAAGTGATGTAATTCCGGCGCAAGTGATGCAGACATCACTCCAGTTTAATGGTGTAATGCCACCTGAGGTGGTCATGGTTTTCATTCTATTTCGAGTCAGGTAATGTAACTCATGCCCAAGTGATGCAGTGGTCACTCTAGTTGAATGATGTAATGCCAACCGAGATAGTTATGATTTTCATTCTATATTGAGTTAGGTGATGTCATTTAGGCCTAATTGTTGCAGTCGTCACTCAAGTTGAATGATGTATTGCAAGCCGAGATGGTCATGGTTTTCATTTGATACCGAGTCAAGTGATGTAGTCGCCGCTCCAGTTGAATGATATAATGCCACCGAGATGGTTATGGTTTTCATTCTATATCGAGTTAGGTAATGTAATTCCGGCCCAAGTGTGTAGTCATCACTCAAATTGAATGATGTAATGACAACCGATATGGTAATGCTTTTCATTCTATATCAAATAAGGTGATGTAATTCCGGCCCATGTACTACAACCATCACTCCAGTTGAATGATATAATGAGAGTCGAGATGGTCATCTTTTTCATTATATATCGAGTCAGATGATGTAATATTGGCCAATATGCTACGTACGTCACTCCACTTGAATGATGTAATGCTAGCCGATGTGGTCATGGTTTTCATTCTCTATTGAGTTAGGTGATGTAATTCCTACCCAAGTACTGTAGTCGTCACTCTAGGTTAATGATGTAATGCCAGCCGATATGGTCACAATTTTCATATATATCGAGTTAGGTGATCTAATTCCGGCCCAAGTGTTACTGTCGTCACTCAAATTGAATGATGTAATGACAACCGATGTGGTCATTGTTTTCATTCTAAATCAAGTCGTGTAATGTAATTTCAGCCGAAGTGTCGTTGCATCATCACTCCAGTTTAATGACGCAATGCCACCGAGGTGGTCATGGTTTTCATTCTATATCGAGTCAAGTGATGTAATTCCGGCGCAAGTGATGCGACATCACCCAGTTTAATGGTGTAATGCCACCTGAGGTGGTCATGGTTTTCATTCTATTTCGAGTCAGGTAATGTAACTCATGCCCAAGTGATGCAGTGGTCACTCTAGTTGAATGATGTAATGCCAACCGAGATAGTTATGATTTTCATTCTATATTGAGTTAGGTGATGTCATTTAGGCCTAATTGTTGCAGTCGTCACTCAAGTTGAATGATGTATTGCAAGCCGAGATGGTCATGGTTTTCATTTGATACCGAGTCAAGTGATGTAGTCGCCGCTCCAGTTGAATGATATAATGCCAGCCGAGATGGTTATGGTTTTCATTCTATATCGAGTTAGGTAATGTAATTCCGGCCCAAGTGCTGTAGTCATCACTCAAATTGAATGATGTAATGACAACCGATATGGTAATGCTTTTCATTCTATATCAAATAAGGTGATGTAATTCCGGCCCATGTACTACAACCATCACTCCAGTTGAATGATATAATGAGAGTCGAGATGGTCATCTTTTTCATTATATATCGAGTCAGATGATGTAATATTGGCCAATATGCTACGTACGTCACTCCACTTGAATGATGTAATGCTAGCCGATGTGGTCATGGTTTTCATTCTCTATTGAGTTAGGTGATGTAATTCCTACCCAAGTACTGTAGTCGTCACTCTAGGTTAATGATGTAATGCCAGCCGATATGGTCACAGTTTTCATATATATCGAGTTAGGTGATCTAATTCCGGCCCAAGTGTTTAATTGTCGTCACTCAAATTGAATGATGTAATGACAACCGATGTGGTCATTGTTTTCATTCTAAATCAAGTCGTGTAATGTAATTTCAGCCGAAGTGTCTTTACTCATCACTCAGTTTAATGACGCAATGCCACCGAGGTGGTCATGGTTTTCATTCTATATCGAGTCAAGTGATGTAATTCCGGCGCAAGTGATGATGCAGACATCACTCCAGTTTAATGGTGTAATGCCACCCGAGGTGGTCATGGTTTTCATTCTATTTCGAGTCGTGTAATGTAACTCATGCCCAAGTGATGCAAAGTGGTCACTCTAGTTGAATGATGTAATGCCAACCGAGATAGTTATGATTTTCATTCTATATTGAGTTAGGTGATGTCATTTAGGCCTAATTGTTGCAGTCGTCACTCAAGTTGAATGATGTATTGCAAGCCGAGATGGTCATGGTTTTCATTTGATACCGAGTCAAGTGATGTGTAGTCGCCGCTCCAGTTGAATGATATAATGCCAGCCGAGATGGTTATGGTTTTCATTCTATATCGAGTTAGGTAATGTAATTCCGGCCCAAGTGCTGTAGTCATCACTCAAATTGAATGATGTAATGACAACCGATATGGTAATGCTTTTCATTCTATATCAAATAAGGTGATGTAATTCCGGCCCATGTACTACAACCATCACTCCAGTTGAATGATATAATGAGAGTCGAGATGGTCATCTTTTTCATTATATATCGAGTCAGATGATGTAATATTGGCCAATATGCTACGTACGTCACTCCACTTGAATGATGTAATGCTAGCCGATGTGGTCATGGTTTTCATTCTCTATTGAGTTAGGTGATGTAATTCCTACCCAAGTACTGTAGTCGTCACTCTAGGTTAATGATGTAATGCCAGCCGATATGGTCACAATTTTCATATATATCGAGTTAGGTGATCTAATTCCGGCCCAAGTGTTACCGTCGTCACTCAAATTGAATGATGTAATGACAACCGATGTGGTCATTGTTTTCATTCTAAATCAAGTCGTGTAATGTAATTTCAGCCGAAGTGTCGCAATCATCACTCCAGTTTAATGACGCAATGCCACCGAGGTGGTCATGGTTTTCATTCTATATCGAGTCAAGTGATGTAATTCGGCGCAAGTGATGCAGACATCACTCCAGTTTAATGGTGTAATGCCACCGAGGTGGTCATGGTTTTCATTCTATTTCGAGTCGTGTAATGTAACTCATGCCCAAGTGATGCAAAGTGGTCACTCTAGTTGAATGATGTAATGCCAACCGAGATAGTTATGATTTTCATTCTATATTGAGTTAGGTGATGTCATTTAGGCCTAATTGCAAAAGTCGTCACTCAAGTTGAATGATGTATTGCAAGCCGAGATGGTCATGGTTTTCATTTGATACCGAGTCAAGTGATGTAGTCGCCGCTCCAGTTGAATGATATAATGCCAGCCGAGATGGTTATGGTTTTCATTCTATATCGAGTTAGGTAATGTAATTCCGGCCCAAGTGCTGTAGTCATCACTCAAATTGAATGATGTAATGACAACCGATATGGTAATGCTTTTCATTCTATATCAAATAAGGTGATGTAATTCCGGCCCATGTACTACAACCATCACTCCAGTTGAATGATATAATGAGAGTCGAGATGGTCATCTTTTTCATTATATATCGAGTCAGATGATGTAATATTGGCCAATATGCTACGTACGTCACTCCACTTGAATGATGTAATGCTAGCCGATGTGGTCATGGTTTTCATTCTCTATTGAGTTAGGTGATGTAATTCCTACCCAAGTACTGTAGTCGTCACTCTAGGTTAATGATGTAATGCCAGCCGATATGGTCACAATTTTCATATATATCGAGTTAGGTGATCTAATTCCGGCCCAAGTGTTACCGTCGTCACTCAAATTGAATGATGTAATGACAACCGATGTGGTCATTGTTTTCATTCTAAATCAAGTCGTAATGTAATTTCAGCCGAAGTGTTTGCAGTCATCACTCCAGTTTAATGACGCAATGCCAGCCGAGGTGGTCATGGTTTTCATTCTATATCGAGTCAAGTGATGTAATTCCGGCTCAAGTGATGCAGACATCACTCCAGTTTAATGGTGTAATGCCACCTGAGGTAGTCATGGTTTTCATTCTATTTCGAGTCGTGTAATGTAACTCATGCCCAAGTGATGCAAGTGGTCACTCTAGTTGAATGATGTAATGCCAACCGAGATAGTTATGATTTTCATTCTATATTGAGTTAGGTGATGTCATTTAGGCCTAATTGTTGCAGTCGTCACTCAAGTTGAATGATGTATTGCAAGCCGAGATGGTCATGGTTTTCATTTGATACCGAGTCAAGTGATGTAGTCGCCGCTCCAGTTGAATGATATAATGCCACCGAGATGGTTATGGTTTTCATTCTATATCGAGTTAGGTAATGTAATTCCGGCCCAAGTGTTGTAGTCATCACTCAAATTGAATGATGTAATGACAACCGATATGGTAATGCTTTTCATTCTATATCAAATAAGGTGATGTAATTCCGGCCCATGTACTACAACCATCACTCCAGTTGAATGATATAATGAGAGTCGAGATGGTCATCTTTTTCATTATATATCGAGTCGATGATGTAATATTGGCCAATATGCTACGTACGTCACTCCACTTGAATGATGTAATGCTAGCCGATGTGGTCATGGTTTTCATTCTCTATTGAGTTAGGTGATGTAATTCCTACCCAAGTACCGTAGTCGTCACTCTAGGTTAATGATGTAATGCCACCGATATGGTCACGCTTTTCATATATATCGAGTTAGGTGATCTAATTCCGCCCAAGTGTTACTGTCGTCACTCAAATTGAATGATGTAATGACAACCGATGTGGTCATTGTTTTCATTCTAAATCAAGTCAGGTAATGTAATTTCAGCCGAAGTGTCATAGCTCATCACTCCAGTTTAATGACGCAATGCCGCCGAGGTGGTCATGGTTTTCATTCTATATCGAGTCAAGTGATGTAATTCCGGCGCAAGTGATGCAGACATCACTCCAGTTTAATGGTGTAATGCCACCCGAGGTGGTCATGGTTTTCATTCTATTTCGAGTCGTGTAATGTAACTCATGCCCAAGTGATGCAAAGTGGTCACTCTAGTTGAATGATGTAATGCCAACCGAGATAGTTATGATTTTCATTCTATATTGAGTTAGGTGATGTCATTTAGGCCTAATTGTTGCGTCGTCACTCAAGTTGAATGATGTATTGCAAGCCGAGATGGTCATGGTTTTCATTTGATACCGAGTCAAGTGATGTAGTCGCCGCTCCAGCTTGAATGATATAATGCCACCGAGATGGTTATGGTTTTCATTCTATATCGAGTTAGGTAATGTAATTCCGGCCCAAGTGTCGTAGTCATCACTCAAATTGAATGATGTAATGACAACCGATATGGTAATGCTTTTCATTCTATATCAAATAAGGTGATGTAATTCCGCCCATGTACTACAACCATCACTCCAGTTGAATGATATAATGAGAGTCGAGATGGTCATCTTTTTCATTATATATCGAGTCGATGATGTAATATTGGCCAATATGCTACGTACGTCACTCCACTTGAATGATGTAATGCTAGCCGATGTGGTCATGGTTTTCATTCTCTATTGAGTTAGGTGATGTAATTCCTACCCAAGTACCGTAGTCGTCACTCTAGGTTAATGATGTAATGCCACCGATATGGTCACAATTTTCATATATATCGAGTTAGGTGATCTAATTCCGGCCCAAGTGTTATCGTCGTCACTCAAATTGAATGATGTAATGACAACCGATGTGGTCATTGTTTTCATTCTAAATCAAGTCGTGTAATGTAATTTCAGCCGAAGAAGTGTCAGCATACTCATCACTCCAGTTTAATGACGCAATGCCACCGAGGTGGTCATGGTTTTCATTCTATATCGAGTCAAGTGATGTAATTCCGGCGCAAGTGATGCGTACATCACTCCAGTTTAATGGTGTAATGCCACCCGAGGTGGTCATGGTTTTCATTCTATTTCGAGTCGTGTAATGTAACTCATGCCCAAGTGATGCAAAGTGGTCACTCTAGTTGAATGATGTAATGCCAACCGAGATAGTTATGATTTTCATTCTATATTGAGTTAGGTGATGTCATTTAGGCCTAATTGTTGCAGTCGTCACTCAAGTTGAATGATGTATTGCAAGCCGAGATGGTCATGGTTTTCATTTGATACCGAGTCAAGTGATGTAGTCGCCGCTCCAGTTGAATGATATAATGCCACCGAGATGGTTATGGTTTTCATTCTATATCGAGTTAGGTAATGTAATTCCGGCCCAAGCCCAAGTGCCGTAGTCATCACTCAAATTGAATGATGTAATGACAACCGATATGGTAATGCTTTTCATTCTATATCAAATAAGGTGATGTAATTCCGGCCCATGTACTACAACCATCACTCCAGTTGAATGATATAATGAGAGTCGAGATGGTCATCTTTTTCATTATATATCGAGTCAGATGATGTAATATTGGCCAATATGCTACACACGTCACTCCACTTGAATGATGTAATGCTAGCCGATGTGGTCATGGTTTTCATTCTCTATTGAGTTAGGTGATGTAATTCCTACCCAAGTACTGTAGTCGTCACTCTAGGTTAATGATGTAATGCCAGCCGATATGGTCACAATTTTCATATATATCGAGTTAGGTGATCTAATTCCGGCCCAAGTGTTACTGTCGTCACTCAAATTGAATGATGTAATGACAACCGATGTGGTCATTGTTTTCATTCTAAATCAAGTCGTGTAATGTAATTTCAGCCGAAGTGTCGCACTCATCACTCCAGTTTAATGACGCAATGCCACCGAGGTGGTCATGGTTTTCATTCTATATCGAGTCAAGTGATGTAATTCCGGCGCAAGTGATGCAGTACATCACCAGTTTAATGGTGTAATGCCACCTGAGGTGGTCATGGTTTTCATTCTATTTCGAGTCAGGTAATGTAACTCATGCCCAAGTGATGCAGTGGTCACTCTAGTTGAATGATGTAATGCCAACCGAGATAGTTATGATTTTCATTCTATATTGAGTTAGGTGATGTCATTTAGGCCTAATTGTTGCGTCGTCACTCAAGTTGAATGATGTATTGCAAGCCGAGATGGTCATGGTTTTCATTTGATACCGAGTCAAGTGATGTAGTCGCCGCTCCAGCTTGAATGATATAATGCCACCGAGATGGTTATGGTTTTCATTCTATATCGAGTTAGGTAATGTAATTCCGGCCCAAGTGTCGTAGTCATCACTCAAATTGAATGATGTAATGACAACCGATATGGTAATGCTTTTCATTCTATATCAAATAAGGTGATGTAATTCCGCCCATGTACTACAACCATCACTCCAGTTGAATGATATAATGAGAGTCGAGATGGTCATCTTTTTCATTATATATCGAGTCGATGATGTAATATTGGCCAATATGCTACGTACGTCACTCCACTTGAATGATGTAATGCTAGCCGATGTGGTCATGGTTTTCATTCTCTATTGAGTTAGGTGATGTAATTCCTACCCAAGTACCGTAGTCGTCACTCTAGGTTAATGATGTAATGCCACCGATATGGTCACGTTTTCATATATATCGAGTTAGGTGATCTAATTCCGGCCCAAGTGTTACTGTCGTCACTCAAATTGAATGATGTAATGACAACCGATGTGGTCATTGTTTTCATTCTAAATCAAGTCGTGTAATGTAATTTCAGCCGAAGTGTCATGCAAGTCATCACTCCAGTTTAATGACGCAATGCCACCGAGGTGGTCATGGTTTTCATTCTATATCGAGTCAAGTGATGTAATTCCGGCGCAAGTGATGCGACACATCACTCCGTTTAATGGTGTAATGCCACCCGAGGTGGTCATGGTTTTCATTCTATTTCGAGTCGTGTAATGTAACTCATGCCCAAGTGATGCAAAGTGGTCACTCTAGTTGAATGATGTAATGCCAACCGAGATAGTTATGATTTTCATTCTATATTGAGTTAGGTGATGTCATTTAGGCCTAATTGTTGCAGTCGTCACTCAAGTTGAATGATGTATTGCAAGCCGAGATGGTCATGGTTTTCATTTGATACCGAGTCAAGTGATGTAGTCGCCGCTCCAGCTTGAATGATATAATGCCACCGAGATGGTTATGGTTTTCATTCTATATCGAGTTAGGTAATGTAATTCCGGCCCAAGTGTCTGTAGTCATCACTCAAATTGAATGATGTAATGACAACCGATATGGTAATGCTTTTCATTCTATATCAAATAAGGTGATGTAATTCCGCCCATGTACTACAACCATCACTCCAGTTGAATGATATAATGAGAGTCGAGATGGTCATCTTTTTCATTATATATCGAGTCGATGATGTAATATTGGCCAATATGCTACGTACGTCACTCCACTTGAATGATGTAATGCTAGCCGATGTGGTCATGGTTTTCATTCTCTATTGAGTTAGGTGATGTAATTCCTACCCAAGTACCGTAGTCGTCACTCTAGGTTAATGATGTAATGCCACCGATATGGTCACGCTTTTCATATATATCGAGTTAGGTGATCTAATTCCGGCCCAAGTGTTACTCGTCGTCACTCAAATTGAATGATGTAATGACAACCGATGTGGTCATTGTTTTCATTCTAAATCAAGTCGTGTAATGTAATTTCAGCCGAAGTGTGCACTCATCACTCCAGTTTAATGACGCAATGCCACCGAGGTGGTCATGGTTTTCATTCTATATCGAGTCAAGTGATGTAATTCCGGCGCAAGTGATGCAGACATCACTCCAGTTTAATGGTGTAATGCCACCCGAGGTGGTCATGGTTTTCATTCTATTTCGAGTCGTGTAATGTAACTCATGCCCAAGTGATGCAAAGTGGTCACTCTAGTTGAATGATGTAATGCCAACCGAGATAGTTATGATTTTCATTCTATATTGAGTTAGGTGATGTCATTTAGGCCTAATTGTTGCGTCGTCACTCAAGTTGAATGATGTATTGCAAGCCGAGATGGTCATGGTTTTCATTTGATACCGAGTCAAGTGATGTAGTCGCCGCTCCAGCTTGAATGATATAATGCCACCGAGATGGTTATGGTTTTCATTCTATATCGAGTTAGGTAATGTAATTCCGGCCCAAGTGTCGTAGTCATCACTCAAATTGAATGATGTAATGACAACCGATATGGTAATGCTTTTCATTCTATATCAAATAAGGTGATGTAATTCCGCCCATGTACTACAACCATCACTCCAGCTTGAATGATATAATGAGAGTCGAGATGGTCATCTTTTTCATTATATATCGAGTCGATGATGTAATATTGGCCAATATGCTACGTACGTCACTCCACTTGAATGATGTAATGCTAGCCGATGTGGTCATGGTTTTCATTCTCTATTGAGTTAGGTGATGTAATTCCTACCCAAGTACCGTAGTCGTCACTCTAGGTTAATGATGTAATGCCACCGATATGGTCACGCTTTTCATATATATCGAGTTAGGTGATCTAATTCCGGCCCAAGTGTTACTCGTCGTCACTCAAATTGAATGATGTAATGACAACCGATGTGGTCATTGTTTTCATTCTAAATCAAGTCGTGTAATGTAATTTCAGCCGAAGTGTCAAGTGTCATATCATCACTCCAGCTTAATGACGCAATGCCACCGAGGTGGTCATGGTTTTCATTCTATATCGAGTCAAGTGATGTAATTCCGGCGCAAGTGATGCGTACATCACTCCAGTTTAATGGTGTAATGCCACCCGAGGTGGTCATGGTTTTCATTCTATTTCGAGTCGTGTAATGTAACTCATGCCCAAGTGATGCAAAGTGGTCACTCTAGTTGAATGATGTAATGCCAACCGAGATAGTTATGATTTTCATTCTATATTGAGTTAGGTGATGTCATTTAGGCCTAATTGTTGCAAGTCGTCACTCAAGTTGAATGATGTATTGCAAGCCGAGATGGTCATGGTTTTCATTTGATACCGAGTCAAGTGATGTAGTCGCCGCTCCAGCTTGAATGATATAATGCCACCGAGATGGTTATGGTTTTCATTCTATATCGAGTTAGGTAATGTAATTCCGGCCCAAGTGTCGTAGTCATCACTCAAATTGAATGATGTAATGACAACCGATATGGTAATGCTTTTCATTCTATATCAAATAAGGTGATGTAATTCCGCCCATGTACTACAACCATCACTCCAGCTTGAATGATATAATGAGAGTCGAGATGGTCATCTTTTTCATTATATATCGAGTCGATGATGTAATATTGGCCAATATGCTACGTACGTCACTCCACTTGAATGATGTAATGCTAGCCGATGTGGTCATGGTTTTCATTCTCTATTGAGTTAGGTGATGTAATTCCTACCCAAGTACCGTAGTCGTCACTCTAGGTTAATGATGTAATGCCACCGATATGGTCACGCTTTTCATATATATCGAGTTAGGTGATCTAATTCCGGCCCAAGTGTTGTTCGTCGTCACTCAAATTGAATGATGTAATGACAACCGATGTGGTCATTGTTTTCATTCTAAATCAAGTCGTGTAATGTAATTTCAGCCGAAAGTGCGCAGTCTATCACTCCAGTTTAATGACGCAATGCCACCGAGGTGGTCATGGTTTTCATTCTATATCGAGTCAAGTGATGTAATTCTAGCAAGCGCAAGTGATGCGTACATCACCCAGTTTAATGGTGTAATGCCACCCGAGGTGGTCATGGTTTTCATTCTATTTCGAGTCGTGTAATGTAACTCATGCCCAAGTGATGCAGTTGGTCACTCTAGTTGAATGATGTAATGCCAACCGAGATAGTTATGATTTTCATTCTATATTGAGTTAGGTGATGTCATTTAGGCCTAATTGTTGCGTCGTCACTCAAGTTGAATGATGTATTGCAAGCCGAGATGGTCATGGTTTTCATTTGATACCGAGTCAAGTGATGTAGTCGCCGCTCAGCTTGAATGATATAATGCCACCGAGATGGTTATGGTTTTCATTCTATATCGAGTTAGGTAATGTAATTCCGGCCCAAGTGCTCGTAGTCATCACTCAAATTGAATGATGTAATGACAACCGATATGGTAATGCTTTTCATTCTATATCAAATAAGGTGATGTAATTCCGCCCATGTACTACAACCATCACTCCAGCTTGAATGATATAATGAGAGTCGAGATGGTCATCTTTTTCATTATATATCGAGTCGATGATGTAATATTGGCCAATATGCTACGTACGTCACTCCACTTGAATGATGTAATGCTAGCCGATGTGGTCATGGTTTTCATTCTCTATTGAGTTAGGTGATGTAATTCCTACCCAAGTACCGTAGTCGTCACTCTAGGTTAATGATGTAATGCCACCGATATGGTCACGCTTTTCATATATATCGAGTTAGGTGATCTAATTCCGGCCCAAGTGTTACCGTCGTCACTCAAATTGAATGATGTAATGACAACCGATGTGGTCATTGTTTTCATTCTAAATCAAGTCGTGTAATGTAATTTCAGCCGAAGTGTCATACTCATCACTCCAGTTTAATGACGCAATGCCACCGAGGTGGTCATGGTTTTCATTCTATATCGAGTCAAGTGATGTAATTCCGCGCAAGTGATGCGACATCACTCCAGTTTAATGGTGTAATGCCACCCGAGGTGGTCATGGTTTTCATTCTATTTCGAGTCGTGTAATGTAACTCATGCCCAAGTGATGCAGTGGTCACTCTAGTTGAATGATGTAATGCCAACCGAGATAGTTATGATTTTCATTCTATATTGAGTTAGGTGATGTCATTTAGGCCTAATTGTTGCGTCGTCACTCAAGTTGAATGATGTATTGCAAGCCGAGATGGTCATGGTTTTCATTTGATACCGAGTCAAGTGATGTAGTCGCCGCTCCAGCTTGAATGATATAATGCCACCGAGATGGTTATGGTTTTCATTCTATATCGAGTTAGGTAATGTAATTCCGGCCCAAGTGTCGTAGTCATCACTCAAATTGAATGATGTAATGACAACCGATATGGTAATGCTTTTCATTCTATATCAAATAAGGTGATGTAATTCCGGCCCATGTACTACAACCATCACTCCAGCTTGAATGATATAATGAGAGTCGAGATGGTCATCTTTTTCATTATATATCGAGTCGATGATGTAATATTGGCCAATATGCTACGTACGTCACTCCACTTGAATGATGTAATGCTAGCCGATGTGGTCATGGTTTTCATTCTCTATTGAGTTAGGTGATGTAATTCCTACCCAAGTACCGTAGTCGTCACTCTAGGTTAATGATGTAATGCCACCGATATGGTCACGCTTTTCATATATATCGAGTTAGGTGATCTAATTCCGGCCCAAGTGTTATCGTCGTCACTCAAATTGAATGATGTAATGACAACCGATGTGGTCATTGTTTTCATTCTAAATCAAGTCGTAATGTAATTTCAGCCGAAGTGTCATACTCATCACTCCAGTTTAATGACGCAATGCCACCGAGGTGGTCATGGTTTTCATTCTATATCGAGTCAAGTGATGTAATTCCGGCGCAAGTGATGCAGACATCACTCCAGTTTAATGGTGTAATGCCACCCGAGGTGGTCATGGTTTTCATTCTATTTCGAGTCGTGTAATGTAACTCATGCCCAAGTGATGCAAAGTTGGTCACTCTAGTTGAATGATGTAATGCCAACCGAGATAGTTATGATTTTCATTCTATATTGAGTTAGGTGATGTCATTTAGGCCTAATTGTTGCGTCGTCACTCAAGTTGAATGATGTATTGCAAGCCGAGATGGTCATGGTTTTCATTTGATACCGAGTCAAGTGATGTAGTCGCCGCTCCGCTTGAATGATATAATGCCACCGAGATGGTTATGGTTTTCATTCTATATCGAGTTAGGTAATGTAATTCCGGCCCAAGTGTCGTAGTCATCACTCAAATTGAATGATGTAATGACAACCGATATGGTAATGCTTTTCATTCTATATCAAATAAGGTGATGTAATTCCGCCCATGTACTACAACCATCACTCAGCTTGAATGATATAATGAGAGTCGAGATGGTCATCTTTTTCATTATATATCGAGTCGATGATGTAATATTGGCCAATATGCTACGTACGTCACTCCACTTGAATGATGTAATGCTAGCCGATGTGGTCATGGTTTTCATTCTCTATTGAGTTAGGTGATGTAATTCCTACCCAAGTACCGTAGTCGTCACTCTAGGTTAATGATGTAATGCCACCGATATGGTCACGCTTTTCATATATATCGAGTTAGGTGATCTAATTCCGGCCCAAGTGTTATCGTCGTCACTCAAATTGAATGATGTAATGACAACCGATGTGGTCATTGTTTTCATTCTAAATCAAGTCGTGTAATGTAATTTCAGCCGAAGTGTGCGTCATCACTCCAGCTTAATGACGCAATGCCACCGAGGTGGTCATGGTTTTCATTCTATATCGAGTCAAGTGATGTAATTCCCGCAAGCAAGTGATGCAGTACATCACCCGCTTTAATGGTGTAATGCCACCCGAGGTGGTCATGGTTTTCATTCTATTTCGAGTCGTGTAATGTAACTCATGCCCAAGTGATGCAAATGGTCACTCTAGTTGAATGATGTAATGCCAACCGAGATAGTATGATTTTCATTCTATATTGAGTTAGGTGATGTCATTTAGGCCTAATTGTTGCGTCGTCACTCAAGTTGAATGATGTATTGCAAGCCGAGATGGTCATGGTTTTCATTTGATACCGAGTCAAGTGATGTAGTCGCCGCTCCAGCTTGAATGATATAATGCCACCGAGATGGTTATGGTTTTCATTCTATATCGAGTTAGGTAATGTAATTCCGGCCCAAGTGCCGTAGTCATCACTCAAATTGAATGATGTAATGACAACCGATATGGTAATGCTTTTCATTCTATATCAAATAAGGTGATGTAATTCCGCCCATGTACTACAACCATCACTCCAGCTTGAATGATATAATGAGAGTCGAGATGGTCATCTTTTTCATTATATATCGAGTCGATGATGTAATATTGGCCAATATGCTACGTACGTCACTCCACTTGAATGATGTAATGCTAGCCGATGTGGTCATGGTTTTCATTCTCTATTGAGTTAGGTGATGTAATTCCTCCTACCCAAGTACCGTAGTCGTCACTCTAGGTTAATGATGTAATGCCACCGATATGGTCACGCTTTTCATATATATCGAGTTAGGTGATCTAATTCCGCCCAAGTGTTACCGTCGTCACTCAAATTGAATGATGTAATGACAACCGATGTGGTCATTGTTTTCATTCTAAATCAAGTCGTAATGTAATTTCAGCCAAGTGTCATACTATCACTCCAGTTTAATGACGCAATGCCACCGAGGTGGTCATGGTTTTCATTCTATATCGAGTCAAGTGATGTAATTCTCGGCGCAAGTGATGCGTACATCACTCCAGCTTTAATGGTGTAATGCCACCCGAGGTGGTCATGGTTTTCATTCTATTTCGAGTCGTGTAATGTAACTCATGCCCAAGTGATGCAAAGTTGGTCACTCTAGTTGAATGATGTAATGCCAACCGAGATAGTTATGATTTTCATTCTATATTGAGTTAGGTGATGTCATTTAGGCCTAATTGTTGCAGTCGTCACTCAAGTTGAATGATGTATTGCAAGCCGAGATGGTCATGGTTTTCATTTGATACCGAGTCAAGTGATGTAGTCGCCGCTCCAGCTTGAATGATATAATGCCACCGAGATGGTTATGGTTTTCATTCTATATCGAGTTAGGTAATGTAATTCCGGCCCAAGTGTCGTAGTCATCACTCAAATTGAATGATGTAATGACAACCGATATGGTAATGCTTTTCATTCTATATCAAATAAGGTGATGTAATTCCGCCCATGTACTACAACCATCACTCCAGCTTGAATGATATAATGAGAGTCGAGATGGTCATCTTTTTCATTATATATCGAGTCGATGATGTAATATTGGCCAATATGCTACGTACGTCACTCCACTTGAATGATGTAATGCTAGCCGATGTGGTCATGGTTTTCATTCTCTATTGAGTTAGGTGATGTAATTCCTACCCAAGTACCGTAGTCGTCACTCTAGGTTAATGATGTAATGCCACCGATATGGTCACAATTTTCATATATATCGAGTTAGGTGATCTAATTCCGGCCCAAGTGTTATCGTTGCGTCACTCAAATTGAATGATGTAATGACAACCGATGTGGTCATTGTTTTCATTCTAAATCAAGTCGTGTAATGTAATTTCACCGAAGTGTCATAGCTCATCACTCTAGTTTAATGACGCAATGCCACCGAGGTGGTCATGGTTTTCATTCTATATCGAGTCAAGTGATGTAATTCCGCAAGCAAGTGATGCAGACATCACTCCAGCTTTAATGGTGTAATGCCACCCGAGGTGGTCATGGTTTTCATTCTATTTCGAGTCGTGTAATGTAACTCATGCCCAAGTGATGCAAAGTGGTCACTCTAGTTGAATGATGTAATGCCAACCGAGATAGTTATGATTTTCATTCTATATTGAGTTAGGTGATGTCATTTAGGCCTAATTGTTGCAGTCGTCACTCAAGTTGAATGATGTATTGCAAGCCGAGATGGTCATGGTTTTCATTTGATACCGAGTCAAGTGATGTAGTCGCCGCTCCAGCTTGAATGATATAATGCCACCGAGATGGTTATGGTTTTCATTCTATATCGAGTTAGGTAATGTAATTCCGGCCCAAGTGTCGTAGTCATCACTCAAATTGAATGATGTAATGACAACCGATATGGTAATGCTTTTCATTCTATATCAAATAAGGTGATGTAATTCCGGCCCATGTACTACAACCATCACTCCAGCTTGAATGATATAATGAGAGTCGAGATGGTCATCTTTTTCATTATATATCGAGTCGATGATGTAATATTGGCCAATATGCTACGTACGTCACTCCACTTGAATGATGTAATGCTAGCCGATGTGGTCATGGTTTTCATTCTCTATTGAGTTAGGTGATGTAATTCCTACCCAAGTACCGTAGTCGTCACTCTAGGTTAATGATGTAATGCCACCGATATGGTCACGCTTTTCATATATATCGAGTTAGGTGATCTAATTCCGGCCCAAGTGTTACCGTCGTCACTCAAATTGAATGATGTAATGACAACCGATGTGGTCATTGTTTTCATTCTAAATCAAGTCGTGTAATGTAATTTCACCGAAGTGTCGCAGCAATATCACTCCAGTTTAATGACGCAATGCCACCGAGGTGGTCATGGTTTTCATTCTATATCGAGTCAAGTGATGTAATTCCGGCGCAAGTGATGCGTACATCACTCCAGTTTAATGGTGTAATGCCACCCGAGGTGGTCATGGTTTTCATTCTATTTCGAGTCGTGTAATGTAACTCATGCCCAAGTGATGCAAAGTTGGTCACTCTAGTTGAATGATGTAATGCCAACCGAGATAGTTATGATTTTCATTCTATATTGAGTTAGGTGATGTCATTTAGGCCTAATTGTTGCAAAGTCGTCACTCAAGTTGAATGATGTATTGCAAGCCGAGATGGTCATGGTTTTCATTTGATACCGAGTCAAGTGATGTAGTCGCCGCTCCAGCTTGAATGATATAATGCCACCGAGATGGTTATGGTTTTCATTCTATATCGAGTTAGGTAATGTAATTCCGGCCCAAGTGCGTAGTCATCACTCAAATTGAATGATGTAATGACAACCGATATGGTAATGCTTTTCATTCTATATCAAATAAGGTGATGTAATTCCGCCCATGTACTACAACCATCACTCCAGCTTGAATGATATAATGAGAGTCGAGATGGTCATCTTTTTCATTATATATCGAGTCGATGATGTAATATTGGCCAATATGCTACGTACGTCACTCCACTTGAATGATGTAATGCTAGCCGATGTGGTCATGGTTTTCATTCTCTATTGAGTTAGGTGATGTAATTCCTACCCAAGTACCGTAGTCGTCACTCTAGGTTAATGATGTAATGCCACCGATATGGTCACAATTTTCATATATATCGAGTTAGGTGATCTAATTCCGCCCAAGTGTTACATCGTCGTCACTCAAATTGAATGATGTAATGACAACCGATGTGGTCATTGTTTTCATTCTAAATCAAGTCGTGTAATGTAATTTCAGCCGAAGTGTGTGCATAGCTCATCACTCCAGTTTAATGACGCAATGCCACCGAGGTGGTCATGGTTTTCATTCTATATCGAGTCAAGTGATGTAATTCCGGCGCAAGTGATGCAGACATCACTCCAGCTTTAATGGTGTAATGCCACCCGAGGTGGTCATGGTTTTCATTCTATTTCGAGTCGTGTAATGTAACTCATGCCCAAGTGATGCAGTTGGTCACTCTAGTTGAATGATGTAATGCCAACCGAGATAGTTATGATTTTCATTCTATATTGAGTTAGGTGATGTCATTTAGGCCTAATTGTTGCAGTCGTCACTCAAGTTGAATGATGTATTGCAAGCCGAGATGGTCATGGTTTTCATTTGATACCGAGTCAAGTGATGTAGTCGCCGCTCCAGCTTGAATGATATAATGCCACCGAGATGGTTATGGTTTTCATTCTATATCGAGTTAGGTAATGTAATTCCGGCCCAAGTGTCGTAGTCATCACTCAAATTGAATGATGTAATGACAACCGATATGGTAATGCTTTTCATTCTATATCAAATAAGGTGATGTAATTCCGGCCCATGTACTACAACCATCACTCCAGCTTGAATGATATAATGAGAGTCGAGATGGTCATCTTTTTCATTATATATCGAGTCGATGATGTAATATTGGCCAATATGCTACGTACGTCACTCCACTTGAATGATGTAATGCTAGCCGATGTGGTCATGGTTTTCATTCTCTATTGAGTTAGGTGATGTAATTCCTACCCAAGTACCGTAGTCGTCACTCTAGGTTAATGATGTAATGCCACCGATATGGTCACGCTTTTCATATATATCGAGTTAGGTGATCTAATTCCGCCCAAGTGTTACCGTCGTCACTCAAATTGAATGATGTAATGACAACCGATGTGGTCATTGTTTTCATTCTAAATCAAGTCGTGTAATGTAATTTCAGCCGAAGTGATACTCATCACTCCAGTTTAATGACGCAATGCCACCGAGGTGGTCATGGTTTTCATTCTATATCGAGTCAAGTGATGTAATTCCGGCGCAAGTGATGCGTACATCACTCCAGCTTTAATGGTGTAATGCCACCCGAGGTGGTCATGGTTTTCATTCTATTTCGAGTCGTGTAATGTAACTCATGCCCAAGTGATGCAAGTGGTCACTCTAGTTGAATGATGTAATGCCAACCGAGATAGTTATGATTTTCATTCTATATTGAGTTAGGTGATGTCATTTAGGCCTAATTGTTGCAAATCGTCACTCAAGTTGAATGATGTATTGCAAGCCGAGATGGTCATGGTTTTCATTTGATACCGAGTCAAGTGATGTAGTCGCCGCTCCAGCTTGAATGATATAATGCCACCGAGATGGTTATGGTTTTCATTCTATATCGAGTTAGGTAATGTAATTCCGGCCCAAGTGTCGTAGTCATCACTCAAATTGAATGATGTAATGATGAAACCGATATGGTAATGCTTTTCATTCTATATCAAATAAGGTGATGTAATTCCGGCCCATGTACTACAACCATCACTCCAGCTTGAATGATATAATGAGAGTCGAGATGGTCATCTTTTTCATTATATATCGAGTCGATGATGTAATATTGGCCAATATGCTACGTACGTCACTCCACTTGAATGATGTAATGCTAGCCGATGTGGTCATGGTTTTCATTCTCTATTGAGTTAGGTGATGTAATTCCTACCCAAGTACCGTAGTCGTCACTCTAGGTTAATGATGTAATGCCACCGATATGGTCACAATTTTCATATATATCGAGTTAGGTGATCTAATTCCGCCCAAGTGTTACCGTCGTCACTCAAATTGAATGATGTAATGACAACCGATGTGGTCATTGTTTTCATTCTAAATCAAGTCGTGTAATGTAATTTCAGCCGAAGTGTCATAGCTCATCACTCCAGTTTAATGACGCAATGCCACCGAGGTGGTCATGGTTTTCATTCTATATCGAGTCAAGTGATGTAATTCCGGCGCAAGTGATGCAGACATCACCAGCTTTAATGGTGTAATGCCACCCGAGGTGGTCATGGTTTTCATTCTATTTCGAGTCGTGTAATGTAACTCATGCCCAAGTGATGCAAAGTGGTCACTCTAGTTGAATGATGTAATGCCAACCGAGATAGTTATGATTTTCATTCTATATTGAGTTAGGTGATGTCATTTAGGCCTAATTGTTGCGTCGTCACTCAAGTTGAATGATGTATTGCAAGCCGAGATGGTCATGGTTTTCATTTGATACCGAGTCAAGTGATGTAGTCGCCGCTCCAGCTTGAATGATATAATGCCACCGAGATGGTTATGGTTTTCATTCTATATCGAGTTAGGTAATGTAATTCCGCCCAAGTGTCGTAGTCATCACTCAAATTGAATGATGTAATGACAACCGATATGGTAATGCTTTTCATTCTATATCAAATAAGGTGATGTAATTCCGGCCCATGTACTACAACCATCACTCCAGCTTGAATGATATAATGAGAGTCGAGATGGTCATCTTTTTCATTATATATCGAGTCGATGATGTAATATTGGCCAATATGCTACGTACGTCACTCCACTTGAATGATGTAATGCTAGCCGATGTGGTCATGGTTTTCATTCTCTATTGAGTTAGGTGATGTAATTCCTACCCAAGTACCGTAGTCGTCACTCTAGGTTAATGATGTAATGCCACCGATATGGTCACGCTTTTCATATATATCGAGTTAGGTGATCTAATTCCGCCCAAGTGTTACCGTCGTCACTCAAATTGAATGATGTAATGACAACCGATGTGGTCATTGTTTTCATTCTAAATCAAGTCGTGTAATGTAATTTCATTAAGTGTCATACTATCACTCCAGTTTAATGACGCAATGCCACCGAGGTGGTCATGGTTTTCATTCTATATCGAGTCAAGTGATGTAATTCCGCGCAAGTGATGCGTACATCACTCCAGCTTTAATGGTGTAATGCCACCCGAGGTGGTCATGGTTTTCATTCTATTTCGAGTCGTGTAATGTAACTCATGCCCAAGTGATGCAAAGTTGGTCACTCTAGTTGAATGATGTAATGCCAACCGAGATAGTTATGATTTTCATTCTATATTGAGTTAGGTGATGTCATTTAGGCCTAATTGTTGCGCTCGTCACTCAAGTTGAATGATGTATTGCAAGCCGAGATGGTCATGGTTTTCATTTGATACCGAGTCAAGTGATGTAGTCGCCGCTCCAGCTTGAATGATATAATGCCACCGAGATGGTTATGGTTTTCATTCTATATCGAGTTAGGTAATGTAATTCCGGCCCCAAGTGCCGTAGTCATCACTCAAATTGAATGATGTAATGACAACCGATATGGTAATGCTTTTCATTCTATATCAAATAAGGTGATGTAATTCCGCCCATGTACTACAACCATCACTCCTTGAATGATATAATGAGAGTCGAGATGGTCATCTTTTTCATTATATATCGAGTCGATGATGTAATATTGGCCAATATGCTACGTACGTCACTCCACTTGAATGATGTAATGCTAGCCGATGTGGTCATGGTTTTCATTCTCTATTGAGTTAGGTGATGTAATTCCTACCCAAGTACCGTAGTCGTCACTCTAGGTTAATGATGTAATGCCACCGATATGGTCACAATTTTCATATATATCGAGTTAGGTGATCTAATTCCGCCCAAGTGTTACCGTCGTCACTCAAATTGAATGATGTAATGACAACCGATGTGGTCATTGTTTTCATTCTAAATCAAGTCGTGTAATGTAATTTCACCAAGTGTCAGCTCATCACTCAGTTTAATGACGCAATGCCACCGAGGTGGTCATGGTTTTCATTCTATATCGAGTCAAGTGATGTAATTCCGGCGCAAGTGATGCGTACATCACTCCGCTTTAATGGTGTAATGCCACCCGAGGTGGTCATGGTTTTCATTCTATTTCGAGTCGTGTAATGTAACTCATGCCCAAGTGATGCAAAGTGGTCACTCTAGTTGAATGATGTAATGCCAACCGAGATAGTTATGATTTTCATTCTATATTGAGTTAGGTGATGTCATTTAGGCCTAATTGTTGCAAAATCGTCACTCAAGTTGAATGATGTATTGCAAGCCGAGATGGTCATGGTTTTCATTTGATACCGAGTCAAGTGATGTAGTCGCCGCTCCAGCTTGAATGATATAATGCCACCGAGATGGTTATGGTTTTCATTCTATATCGAGTTAGGTAATGTAATTCCGGCCCAAGTGTCGTAGTCATCACTCAAATTGAATGATGTAATGACAACCGATATGGTAATGCTTTTCATTCTATATCAAATAAGGTGATGTAATTCCGCCCATGTACTACAACCATCACTCCAGCTTGAATGATATAATGAGAGTCGAGATGGTCATCTTTTTCATTATATATCGAGTCGATGATGTAATATTGGCCAATATGCTACGTACGTCACTCCACTTGAATGATGTAATGCTAGCCGATGTGGTCATGGTTTTCATTCTCTATTGAGTTAGGTGATGTAATTCCTACCCAAGTACCGTAGTCGTCACTCTAGGTTAATGATGTAATGCCACCGATATGGTCACGCTTTTCATATATATCGAGTTAGGTGATCTAATTCCGCCCAAGTGTTACTGTCGTCACTCAAATTGAATGATGTAATGACAACCGATGTGGTCATTGTTTTCATTCTAAATCAAGTCGTAATGTAATTTCAGCCGAAGTGTGCAGTCATCACTCCAGTTTAATGACGCAATGCCACCGAGGTGGTCATGGTTTTCATTCTATATCGAGTCAAGTGATGTAATTCGGCGCAAGTGATGCAGACATCACTCCAGCTTAATGGTGTAATGCCACCCGAGGTGGTCATGGTTTTCATTCTATTTCGAGTCGTGTAATGTAACTCATGCCCAAGTGATGCAAAGTTGGTCACTCTAGTTGAATGATGTAATGCCAACCGAGATAGTTATGATTTTCATTCTATATTGAGTTAGGTGATGTCATTTAGGCCTAATTGTTGCAGTCGTCACTCAAGTTGAATGATGTATTGCAAGCCGAGATGGTCATGGTTTTCATTTGATACCGAGTCAAGTGATGTAGTCGCCGCTCCAGCTTGAATGATATAATGCCACCGAGATGGTTATGGTTTTCATTCTATATCGAGTTAGGTAATGTAATTCCGCCCAAGTGTCGTAGTCATCACTCAAATTGAATGATGTAATGACAACCGATATGGTAATGCTTTTCATTCTATATCAAATAAGGTGATGTAATTCCGCCCATGTACTACAACCATCACTCCAGCTTGAATGATATAATGAGAGTCGAGATGGTCATCTTTTTCATTATATATCGAGTCGATGATGTAATATTGGCCAATATGCTACGTACGTCACTCCACTTGAATGATGTAATGCTAGCCGATGTGGTCATGGTTTTCATTCTCTATTGAGTTAGGTGATGTAATTCCTACCCAAGTACCGTAGTCGTCACTCTAGGTTAATGATGTAATGCCACCGATATGGTCACGCTTTTCATATATATCGAGTTAGGTGATCTAATTCCGCCCAAGTGTTATCGTCGTCACTCAAATTGAATGATGTAATGACAACCGATGTGGTCATTGTTTTCATTCTAAATCAAGTCGTGTAATGTAATTTCAGCCGAAGTGCCGCAGCTCATCACTCCAGTTTAATGACGCAATGCCACCGAGGTGGTCATGGTTTTCATTCTATATCGAGTCAAGTGATGTAATTCCGGCGCAAGTGATGCGACATCACTCCAGCTTTAATGGTGTAATGCCACCCGAGGTGGTCATGGTTTTCATTCTATTTCGAGTCGTGTAATGTAACTCATGCCCAAGTGATGCAAAGTTGGTCACTCTAGTTGAATGATGTAATGCCAACCGAGATAGTTATGATTTTCATTCTATATTGAGTTTAGTGATGTCATTTAGGCCTAATTGTTGCGCTCGTCACTCAAGTTGAATGATGTATTGCAAGCCGAGATGGTCATGGTTTTCATTTGATACCGAGTCAAGTGATGTAGTCGCCGCTCCAGCTTGAATGATATAATGCCACCGAGATGGTTATGGTTTTCATTCTATATCGAGTTAGGTAATGTAATTCGGCCCAAGTGTCGTAGTCATCACTCAAATTGAATGATGTAATGACAACCGATATGGTAATGCTTTTCATTCTATATCAAATAAGGTGATGTAATTCCGCCCATGTACTACAACCATCACTCCAGCTTGAATGATATAATGAGAGTCGAGATGGTCATCTTTTTCATTATATATCGAGTCGATGATGTAATATTGGCCAATATGCTACGTACGTCACTCCACTTGAATGATGTAATGCTAGCCGATGTGGTCATGGTTTTCATTCTCTATTGAGTTAGGTGATGTAATTCCTACCCAAGTACCGTAGTCGTCACTCTAGGTTAATGATGTAATGCCACCGATATGGTCACGCTTTTCATATATATCGAGTTAGGTGATCTAATTCCGCCCAAGTGTTATCGTCGTCACTCAAATTGAATGATGTAATGACAACCGATGTGGTCATTGTTTTCATTCTAAATCAAGTCGTAATGTAATTTCAGCCGAAGTGTCATAGCTCATCACTCCAGTTTAATGACGCAATGCCACCGAGGTGGTCATGGTTTTCATTCTATATCGAGTCAAGTGATGTAATTCGGCGCAAGTGATGCGACATCACCCAGCTTAATGGTGTAATGCCACCCGAGGTGGTCATGGTTTTCATTCTATTTCGAGTCGTGTAATGTAACTCATGCCCAAGTGATGCAAAGTTGGTCACTCTAGTTGAATGATGTAATGCCAACCGAGATAGTTATGATTTTCATTCTATATTGAGTTAGGTGATGTCATTTAGGCCTAATTGTTGCGCTCGTCACTCAAGTTGAATGATGTATGTGCAAGCCGAGATGGTCATGGTTTTCATTTGATACCGAGTCAAGTGATGTAGTCGCCGCTCCAGCTTGAATGATATAATGCCACCGAGATGGTTATGGTTTTCATTCTATATCGAGTTAGGTAATGTAATTCCGGCCCAAGTGTCGTAGTCATCACTCAAATTGAATGATGTAATGACAACCGATATGGTAATGCTTTTCATTCTATATCAAATAAGGTGATGTAATTCCGCCCATGTACTACAACCATCACTCCAGCTTGAATGATATAATGAGAGTCGAGATGGTCATCTTTTTCATTATATATCGAGTCGATGATGTAATATTGGCCAATATGCTACGTACGTCACTCCACTTGAATGATGTAATGCTAGCCGATGTGGTCATGGTTTTCATTCTCTATTGAGTTAGGTGATGTAATTCCTACCCAAGTACCGTAGTCGTCACTCTAGGTTAATGATGTAATGCCACCGATATGGTCACGCTTTTCATATATATCGAGTTAGGTGATCTAATTCCGCCCAAGTGTTACTGCGTCGTCACTCAAATTGAATGATGTAATGACAACCGATGTGGTCATTGTTTTCATTCTAAATCAAGTCGTGTAATGTAATTTCAGCCGAAGTGTCGTGCAGCTCATCACTCCAGTTTAATGACGCAATGCCACCGAGGTGGTCATGGTTTTCATTCTATATCGAGTCAAGTGATGTAATTCGCGCAAGTGATGCGTACATCACCCAGCTTTAATGGTGTAATGCCACCCGAGGTGGTCATGGTTTTCATTCTATTTCGAGTCGTGTAATGTAACTCATGCCCAAGTGATGCAAGTTGGTCACTCTAGTTGAATGATGTAATGCCAACCGAGATAGTTATGATTTTCATTCTATATTGAGTTAGGTGATGTCATTTAGGCCTAATTGTTGCGTCGTCACTCAAGTTGAATGATGTATTGCAAGCCGAGATGGTCATGGTTTTCATTTGATACCGAGTCAAGTGATGTAGTCGCCGCTCCAGCTTGAATGATATAATGCCACCGAGATGGTTATGGTTTTCATTCTATATCGAGTTAGGTAATGTAATTCCGGCCCAAGTCGTAGTCATCACTCAAATTGAATGATGTAATGACAACCGATATGGTAATGCTTTTCATTCTATATCAAATAAGGTGATGTAATTCCGCCCATGTACTACAACCATCACTCCAGCTTGAATGATATAATGAGAGTCGAGATGGTCATCTTTTTCATTATATATCGAGTCGATGATGTAATATTGGCCAATATGCTACGTACGTCACTCCACTTGAATGATGTAATGCTAGCCGATGTGGTCATGGTTTTCATTCTCTATTGAGTTAGGTGATGTAATTCCTACCCAAGTACCGTAGTCGTCACTCTAGGTTAATGATGTAATGCCACCGATATGGTCACAATTTTCATATATATCGAGTTAGGTGATCTAATTCCGGCCCAAGTGTTACCGTCGTCACTCAAATTGAATGATGTAATGACAACCGATGTGGTCATTGTTTTCATTCTAAATCAAGTCGTAATGTAATTTCAATCGAAGTCGCAATCATCACTCCAGTTTAATGACGCAATGCCACCGAGGTGGTCATGGTTTTCATTCTATATCGAGTCAAGTGATGTAATTCCGGCGCAAGTGATGCGTACATCACTCCGCTTAATGGTGTAATGCCACCCGAGGTGGTCATGGTTTTCATTCTATTTCGAGTCGTGTAATGTAACTCATGCCCAAGTGATGCAAAGTGGTCACTCTAGTTGAATGATGTAATGCCAACCGAGATAGTTATGATTTTCATTCTATATTGAGTTAGGTGATGTCATTTAGGCCTAATTGTTGCGTCGTCACTCAAGTTGAATGATGTATTGCAAGCCGAGATGGTCATGGTTTTCATTTGATACCGAGTCAAGTGATGTAGTCGCCGCTCCAGCTTGAATGATATAATGCCACCGAGATGGTTATGGTTTTCATTCTATATCGATCTTAGGTAATGTAATTCCGGCCCAAGTGTCGTAGTCATCACTCAAATTGAATGATGTAATGACAACCGATATGGTAATGCTTTTCATTCTATATCAAATAAGGTGATGTAATTCCGGCCCATGTACTACAACCATCACTCCAGCTTGAATGATATAATGAGAGTCGAGATGGTCATCTTTTTCATTATATATCGAGTCGATGATGTAATATTGGCCAATATGCTACGTACGTCACTCCACTTGAATGATGTAATGCTAGCCGATGTGGTCATGGTTTTCATTCTCTATTGAGTTAGGTGATGTAATTCCTACCCAAGTACCGTAGTCGTCACTCTAGGTTAATGATGTAATGCCACCGATATGGTCACGCTTTTCATATATATCGAGTTAGGTGATCTAATTCCGCCCAAGTGTTATCGTCGTCACTCAAATTGAATGATGTAATGACAACCGATGTGGTCATTGTTTTCATTCTAAATCAAGTCGTGTAATGTAATTTCCAAGTGTCGCATACTATCACTCTAGTTTAATGACGCAATGCCACCGAGGTGGTCATGGTTTTCATTCTATATCGAGTCAAGTGATGTAATTCCGGCGCAAGTGATGCGTACATCACCCGCTTTAATGGTGTAATGCCACCCGAGGTGGTCATGGTTTTCATTCTATTTCGAGTCGTGTAATGTAACTCATGCCCAAGTGATGCAAAGTTGGTCACTCTAGTTGAATGATGTAATGCCAACCGAGATAGTTATGATTTTCATTCTATATTGAGTTAGGTGATGTCATTTAGGCCTAATTGTTGCGCTCGTCACTCAAGTTGAATGATGTATTGCAAGCCGAGATGGTCATGGTTTTCATTTGATACCGAGTCAAGTGATGTAGTCGCCGCTCCAGTTGAATGATATAATGCCACCGAGATGGTTATGGTTTTCATTCTATATCGTAATGACAAC